>CAWVOY010000290.1:0-22561 GCA_963931895.1 Eupithecia pulchellata | reverse complement strand
AACCTAACCTAACCTAACCTAACCTAACCTAACCTAACCTAACCTAACCTAACCTAACCTAACCTAACCTAACCTAACCTAACCTAACCTAACCTAACCTAACCTAACCTAACCTAACCTAACCTAACCTAACCTAACCTAACCTAACCTAACCTAACCTAACCTAACCTAACCTAACCTAACCTAACCTAACCTAACCTAACCTAACCTAACCTAACCTAACCTAACCTAACCTAACCTAACCTAACCTAACCTAACCTAACCTAACCTAACCTAACCTAACCTAACCTAACCTAACCTAACCTAACCTAACCTAACCTAACCTAACCTAACCTAACCTAACCTAACCTAACCTAACCTAACCTAACCTAACCTAACCTAACCTAACCTAACCTAACCTAACCTAACCTAACCTAACCTAACCTAACCTAACCTAACCTAACCTAACCTAACCTAACCTAACCTAACCTAACCTAACCTAACCTAACCTAACCTAACCTAACCTAACCTAACCTAACCTAACCTAACCTAACCTAACCTAACCTAACCTAACCTAACCTAACCTAACCTAACCTAACCTAACCTAACCTAACCTAACCTAACCTAACCTAACCTAACCTAACCTAACCTAACCTAACCTAACCTAACCTAACCTAACCTAACCTAACCTAACCTAACCTAACCTAACCTAACCTAACCTAACCTAACCTAACCTAACCTAACCTAACCTAACCTAACCTAACCTAACCTAACCTAACCTAACCTAACCTAACCTAACCTAACCTAACCTAACCTAACCTAACCTAACCTAACCTAACCTAACCTAACCTAACCTAACCTAACCTAACCTAACCTAACCTAACCTAACCTAACCTAACCTAACCTAACCTAACCTAACCTAACCTAACCTAACCTAACCTAACCTAACCTAACCTAACCTAACCTAACCTAACCTAACCTAACCTAACCTAACCTAACCTAACCTAACCTAACCTAACCTAACCTAACCTAACCTAACCTAACCTAACCTAACCTAACCTAACCTAACCTAACCTAACCTAACCTAACCTAACCTAACCTAACCTAACCTAACCTAACCTAACCTAACCTAACCTAACCTAACCTAACCTAACCTAACCTAACCTAACCTAACCTAACCTAACCTAACCTAACCTAACCTAACCTAACCTAACCTAACCTAACCTAACCTAACCTAACCTAACCTAACCTAACCTAACCTAACCTAACCTAACCTAACCTAACCTAACCTAACCTAACCTAACCTAACCTAACCTAACCTAACCTAACCTAACCTAACCTAACCTAACCTAACCTAACCTAACCTAACCTAACCTAACCTAACCTAACCTAACCTAACCTAACCTAACCTAACCTAACCTAACCTAACCTAACCTAACCTAACCTAACCTAACCTAACCTAACCTAACCTAACCTAACCTAACCTAACCTAACCTAACCTAACCTAACCTAACCTAACCTAACCTAACCTAACCTAACCTAACCTAACCTAACCTAACCTAACCTAACCTAACCTAACCTAACCTAACCTAACCTAACCTAACCTAACCTAACCTAACCTAACCTAACCTAACCTAACCTAACCTAACCTAACCTAACCTAACCTAACCTAACCTAACCTAACCTAACCTAACCTAACCTAACCTAACCTAACCTAACCTAACCTAACCTAACCTAACCTAACCTAACCTAACCTAACCTAACCTAACCTAACCTAACCTAACCTAACCTAACCTAACCTAACCTAACCTAACCTAACCTAACCTAACCTAACCTAACCTAACCTAACCTAACCTAACCTAACCTAACCTAACCTAACCTAACCTAACCTAACCTAACCTAACCTAACCTAACCTAACCTAACCTAACCTAACCTAACCTAACCTAACCTAACCTAACCTAACCTAACCTAACCTAACCTAACCTAACCTAACCTAACCTAACCTAACCTAACCTAACCTAACCTAACCTAACCTAACCTAACCTAACCTAACCTAACCTAACCTAACCTAACCTAACCTAACCTAACCTAACCTAACCTAACCTAACCTAACCTAACCTAACCTAACCTAACCTAACCTAACCTAACCTAACCTAACCTAACCTAACCTAACCTAACCTAACCTAACCTAACCTAACCTAACCTAACCTAACCTAACCTAACCTAACCTAACCTAACCTAACCTAACCTAACCTAACCTAACCTAACCTAACCTAACCTAACCTAACCTAACCTAACCTAACCTAACCTAACCTAACCTAACCTAACCTAACCTAACCTAACCTAACCTAACCTAACCTAACCTAACCTAACCTAACCTAACCTAACCTAACCTAACCTAACCTAACCTAACCTAACCTAACCTAACCTAACCTAACCTAACCTAACCTAACCTAACCTAACCTAACCTAACCTAACCTAACCTAACCTAACCTAACCTAACCTAACCTAACCTAACCTAACCTAACCTAACCTAACCTAACCTAACCTAACCTAACCTAACCTAACCTAACCTAACCTAACCTAACCTAACCTAACCTAACCTAACCTAACCTAACCTAACCTAACCTAACCTAACCTAACCTAACCTAACCTAACCTAACCTAACCTAACCTAACCTAACCTAACCTAACCTAACCTAACCTAACCTAACCTAACCTAACCTAACCTAACCTAACCTAACCTAACCTAACCTAACCTAACCTAACCTAACCTAACCTAACCTAACCTAACCTAACCTAACCTAACCTAACCTAACCTAACCTAACCTAACCTAACCTAACCTAACCTAACCTAACCTAACCTAACCTAACCTAACCTAACCTAACCTAACCTAACCTAACCTAACCTAACCTAACCTAACCTAACCTAACCTAACCTAACCTAACCTAACCTAACCTAACCTAACCTAACCTAACCTAACCTAACCTAACCTAACCTAACCTAACCTAACCTAACCTAACCTAACCTAACCTAACCTAACCTAACCTAACCTAACCTAACCTAACCTAACCTAACCTAACCTAACCTAACCTAACCTAACCTAACCTAACCTAACCTAACCTAACCTAACCTAACCTAACCTAACCTAACCTAACCTAACCTAACCTAACCTAACCTAACCTAACCTAACCTAACCTAACCTAACCTAACCTAACCTAACCTAACCTAACCTAACCTAACCTAACCTAACCTAACCTAACCTAACCTAACCTAACCTAACCTAACCTAACCTAACCTAACCTAACCTAACCTAACCTAACCTAACCTAACCTAACCTAACCTAACCTAACCTAACCTAACCTAACCTAACCTAACCTAACCTAACCTAACCTAACCTAACCTAACCTAACCTAACCTAACCTAACCTAACCTAACCTAACCTAACCTAACCTAACCTAACCTAACCTAACCTAACCTAACCTAACCTAACCTAACCTAACCTAACCTAACCTAACCTAACCTAACCTAACCTAACCTAACCTAACCTAACCTAACCTAACCTAACCTAACCTAACCTAACCTAACCTAACCTAACCTAACCTAACCTAACCTAACCTAACCTAACCTAACCTAACCTAACCTAACCTAACCTAACCTAACCTAACCTAACCTAACCTAACCTAACCTAACCTAACCTAACCTAACCTAACCTAACCTAACCTAACCTAACCTAACCTAACCTAACCTAACCTAACCTAACCTAACCTAACCTAACCTAACCTAACCTAACCTAACCTAACCTAACCTAACCTAACCTAACCTAACCTAACCTAACCTAACCTAACCTAACCTAACCTAACCTAACCTAACCTAACCTAACCTAACCTAACCTAACCTAACCTAACCTAACCTAACCTAACCTAACCTAACCTAACCTAACCTAACCTAACCTAACCTAACCTAACCTAACCTAACCTAACCTAACCTAACCTAACCTAACCTAACCTAACCTAACCTAACCTAACCTAACCTAACCTAACCTAACCTAACCTAACCTAACCTAACCTAACCTAACCTAACCTAACCTAACCTAACCTAACCTAACCTAACCTAACCTAACCTAACCTAACCTAACCTAACCTAACCTAACCTAACCTAACCTAACCTAACCTAACCTAACCTAACCTAACCTAACCTAACCTAACCTAACCTAACCTAACCTAACCTAACCTAACCTAACCTAACCTAACCTAACCTAACCTAACCTAACCTAACCTAACCTAACCTAACCTAACCTAACCTAACCTAACCTAACCTAACCTAACCTAACCTAACCTAACCTAACCTAACCTAACCTAACCTAACCTAACCTAACCTAACCTAACCTAACCTAACCTAACCTAACCTAACCTAACCTAACCTAACCTAACCTAACCTAACCTAACCTAACCTAACCTAACCTAACCTAACCTAACCTAACCTAACCTAACCTAACCTAACCTAACCTAACCTAACCTAACCTAACCTAACCTAACCTAACCTAACCTAACCTAACCTAACCTAACCTAACCTAACCTAACCTAACCTAACCTAACCTAACCTAACCTAACCTAACCTAACCTAACCTAACCTAACCTAACCTAACCTAACCTAACCTAACCTAACCTAACCTAACCTAACCTAACCTAACCTAACCTAACCTAACCTAACCTAACCTAACCTAACCTAACCTAACCTAACCTAACCTAACCTAACCTAACCTAACCTAACCTAACCTAACCTAACCTAACCTAACCTAACCTAACCTAACCTAACCTAACCTAACCTAACCTAACCTAACCTAACCTAACCTAACCTAACCTAACCTAACCTAACCTAACCTAACCTAACCTAACCTAACCTAACCTAACCTAACCTAACCTAACCTAACCTAACCTAACCTAACCTAACCTAACCTAACCTAACCTAACCTAACCTAACCTAACCTAACCTAACCTAACCTAACCTAACCTAACCTAACCTAACCTAACCTAACCTAACCTAACCTAACCTAACCTAACCTAACCTAACCTAACCTAACCTAACCTAACCTAACCTAACCTAACCTAACCTAACCTAACCTAACCTAACCTAACCTAACCTAACCTAACCTAACCTAACCTAACCTAACCTAACCTAACCTAACCTAACCTAACCTAACCTAACCTAACCTAACCTAACCTAACCTAACCTAACCTAACCTAACCTAACCTAACCTAACCTAACCTAACCTAACCTAACCTAACCTAACCTAACCTAACCTAACCTAACCTAACCTAACCTAACCTAACCTAACCTAACCTAACCTAACCTAACCTAACCTAACCTAACCTAACCTAACCTAACCTAACCTAACCTAACCTAACCTAACCTAACCTAACCTAACCTAACCTAACCTAACCTAACCTAACCTAACCTAACCTAACCTAACCTAACCTAACCTAACCTAACCTAACCTAACCTAACCTAACCTAACCTAACCTAACCTAACCTAACCTAACCTAACCTAACCTAACCTAACCTAACCTAACCTAACCTAACCTAACCTAACCTAACCTAACCTAACCTAACCTAACCTAACCTAACCTAACCTAACCTAACCTAACCTAACCTAACCTAACCTAACCTAACCTAACCTAACCTAACCTAACCTAACCTAACCTAACCTAACCTAACCTAACCTAACCTAACCTAACCTAACCTAACCTAACCTAACCTAACCTAACCTAACCTAACCTAACCTAACCTAACCTAACCTAACCTAACCTAACCTAACCTAACCTAACCTAACCTAACCTAACCTAACCTAACCTAACCTAACCTAACCTAACCTAACCTAACCTAACCTAACCTAACCTAACCTAACCTAACCTAACCTAACCTAACCTAACCTAACCTAACCTAACCTAACCTAACCTAACCTAACCTAACCTAACCTAACCTAACCTAACCTAACCTAACCTAACCTAACCTAACCTAACCTAACCTAACCTAACCTAACCTAACCTAACCTAACCTAACCTAACCTAACCTAACCTAACCTAACCTAACCTAACCTAACCTAACCTAACCTAACCTAACCTAACCTAACCTAACCTAACCTAACCTAACCTAACCTAACCTAACCTAACCTAACCTAACCTAACCTAACCTAACCTAACCTAACCTAACCTAACCTAACCTAACCTAACCTAACCTAACCTAACCTAACCTAACCTAACCTAACCTAACCTAACCTAACCTAACCTAACCTAACCTAACCTAACCTAACCTAACCTAACCTAACCTAACCTAACCTAACCTAACCTAACCTAACCTAACCTAACCTAACCTAACCTAACCTAACCTAACCTAACCTAACCTAACCTAACCTAACCTAACCTAACCTAACCTAACCTAACCTAACCTAACCTAACCTAACCTAACCTAACCTAACCTAACCTAACCTAACCTAACCTAACCTAACCTAACCTAACCTAACCTAACCTAACCTAACCTAACCTAACCTAACCTAACCTAACCTAACCTAACCTAACCTAACCTAACCTAACCTAACCTAACCTAACCTAACCTAACCTAACCTAACCTAACCTAACCTAACCTAACCTAACCTAACCTAACCTAACCTAACCTAACCTAACCTAACCTAACCTAACCTAACCTAACCTAACCTAACCTAACCTAACCTAACCTAACCTAACCTAACCTAACCTAACCTAACCTAACCTAACCTAACCTAACCTAACCTAACCTAACCTAACCTAACCTAACCTAACCTAACCTAACCTAACCTAACCTAACCTAACCTAACCTAACCTAACCTAACCTAACCTAACCTAACCTAACCTAACCTAACCTAACCTAACCTAACCTAACCTAACCTAACCTAACCTAACCTAACCTAACCTAACCTAACCTAACCTAACCTAACCTAACCTAACCTAACCTAACCTAACCTAACCTAACCTAACCTAACCTAACCTAACCTAACCTAACCTAACCTAACCTAACCTAACCTAACCTAACCTAACCTAACCTAACCTAACCTAACCTAACCTAACCTAACCTAACCTAACCTAACCTAACCTAACCTAACCTAACCTAACCTAACCTAACCTAACCTAACCTAACCTAACCTAACCTAACCTAACCTAACCTAACCTAACCTAACCTAACCTAACCTAACCTAACCTAACCTAACCTAACCTAACCTAACCTAACCTAACCTAACCTAACCTAACCTAACCTAACCTAACCTAACCTAACCTAACCTAACCTAACCTAACCTAACCTAACCTAACCTAACCTAACCTAACCTAACCTAACCTAACCTAACCTAACCTAACCTAACCTAACCTAACCTAACCTAACCTAACCTAACCTAACCTAACCTAACCTAACCTAACCTAACCTAACCTAACCTAACCTAACCTAACCTAACCTAACCTAACCTAACCTAACCTAACCTAACCTAACCTAACCTAACCTAACCTAACCTAACCTAACCTAACCTAACCTAACCTAACCTAACCTAACCTAACCTAACCTAACCTAACCTAACCTAACCTAACCTAACCTAACCTAACCTAACCTAACCTAACCTAACCTAACCTAACCTAACCTAACCTAACCTAACCTAACCTAACCTAACCTAACCTAACCTAACCTAACCTAACCTAACCTAACCTAACCTAACCTAACCTAACCTAACCTAACCTAACCTAACCTAACCTAACCTAACCTAACCTAACCTAACCTAACCTAACCTAACCTAACCTAACCTAACCTAACCTAACCTAACCTAACCTAACCTAACCTAACCTAACCTAACCTAACCTAACCTAACCTAACCTAACCTAACCTAACCTAACCTAACCTAACCTAACCTAACCTAACCTAACCTAACCTAACCTAACCTAACCTAACCTAACCTAACCTAACCTAACCTAACCTAACCTAACCTAACCTAACCTAACCTAACCTAACCTAACCTAACCTAACCTAACCTAACCTAACCTAACCTAACCTAACCTAACCTAACCTAACCTAACCTAACCTAACCTAACCTAACCTAACCTAACCTAACCTAACCTAACCTAACCTAACCTAACCTAACCTAACCTAACCTAACCTAACCTAACCTAACCGAACCTAACCTAACCTAACCTAACCTAACCTAACCTAACCTAACCTAACCTAACCTAACCTAACCTAACCTAACCTAACCTAACCTAACCTAACCTAACCTAACCTAACCTAACCTAACCTAACCTAACCTAACCTAACCTAACCTAACCTAACCTAACCTAACCTAACCTAACCTAACCTAACCTAACCTAACCTAACCTAACCTAACCTAACCTAACCTAACCTAACCTAACCTAACCTAACCTAACCTAACCTAACCTAACCTAACCTAACCTAACCTAACCTAACCTAACCTAACCTAACCTAACCTAACCTAACCTAACCTAACCTAACCTAACCTAACCTAACCTAACCTAACCTAACCTAACCTAACCTAACCTAACCTAACCTAACCTAACCTAACCTAACCTAACCTAACCTAACCTAACCTAACCTAACCTAACCTAACCTAACCTAACCTAACCTAACCTAACCTAACCTAACCTAACCTAACCTAACCTAACCTAACCTAACCTAACCTAACCTAACCTAACCTAACCTAACCTAACCTAACCTAACCTAACCTAACCTAACCTAACCTAACCTAACCTAACCTAACCTAACCTAACCTAACCTAACCTAACCTAACCTAACCTAACCTAACCTAACCTAACCTAACCTAACCTAACCTAACCTAACCTAACCTAACCTAACCTAACCTAACCTAACCTAACCTAACCTAACCTAACCTAACCTAACCTAACCTAACCTAACCTAACCTAACCTAACCTAACCTAACCTAACCTAACCTAACCTAACCTAACCTAACCTAACCTAACCTAACCTAACCTAACCTAACCTAACCTAACCTAACCTAACCTAACCTAACCTAACCTAACCTAACCTAACCTAACCTAACCTAACCTAACCTAACCTAACCTAACCTAACCTAACCTAACCTAACCTAACCTAACCTAACCTAACCTAACCTAACCTAACCTAACCTAACCTAACCTAACCTAACCTAACCTAACCTAACCTAACCTAACCTAACCTAACCTAACCTAACCTAACCTAACCTAACCTAACCTAACCTAACCTAACCTAACCTAACCTAACCTAACCTAACCTAACCTAACCTAACCTAACCTAACCTAACCTAACCTAACCTAACCTAACCTAACCTAACCTAACCTAACCTAACCTAACCTAACCTAACCTAACCTAACCTAACCTAACCTAACCTAACCTAACCTAACCTAACCTAACCTAACCTAACCTAACCTAACCTAACCTAACCTAACCTAACCTAACCTAACCTAACCTAACCTAACCTAACCTAACCTAACCTAACCTAACCTAACCTAACCTAACCTAACCTAACCTAACCTAACCTAACCTAACCTAACCTAACCTAACCTAACCTAACCTAACCTAACCTAACCTAACCTAACCTAACCTAACCTAACCTAACCTAACCTAACCTAACCTAACCTAACCTAACCTAACCTAACCTAACCTAACCTAACCTAACCTAACCTAACCTAACCTAACCTAACCTAACCTAACCTAACCTAACCTAACCTAACCTAACCTAACCTAACCTAACCTAACCTAACCTAACCTAACCTAACCTAACCTAACCTAACCTAACCTAACCTAACCTAACCTACTAACCTAACCTAACCTAACCTAACCTAACCTAACCTAACCTAACCTAACCTAACCTAACCTAACCTAACCTAACCTAACCTAACCTAACCTAACCTAACCTAACCTAACCTAACCTAACCTAACCTAACCTAACCTAACCTAACCTAACCTAACCTAACCTAACCTAACCTAACCTAACCTAACCTAACCTAACCTAACCTAACCTAACCTAACCTAACCTAACCTAACCTAACCTAACCTAACCTAACCTAACCTAACCTAACCTAACCTAACCTAACCTAACCTAACCTAACCTAACCTAACCTAACCTAACCTAACCTAACCTAACCTAACCTAACCTAACCTAACCTAACCTAACCTAACCTAACCTAACCTAACCTAACCTAACCTAACCTAACCTAACCTAACCTAACCTAACCTAACCTAACCTAACCTAACCTAACCTAACCTAACCTAACCTAACCTAACCTAACCTAACCTAACCTAACCTAACCTAACCTAACCTAACCTAACCTAACCTAACCTAACCTAACCTAACCTAACCTAACCTAACCTAACCTAACCTAACCTAACCTAACCTAACCTAACCTAACCTAACCTAACCTAACCTAACCTAACCTAACCTAACCTAACCTAACCTAACCTAACCTAACCTAACCTAACCTAACCTAACCTAACCTAACCTAACCTAACCTAACCTAACCTAACCTAACCTAACCTAACCTAACCTAACCTAACCTAACCTAACCTAACCTAACCTAACCTAACCTAACCTAACCTAACCTAACCTAACCTAACCTAACCTAACCTAACCTAACCTAACCTAACCTAACCTAACCTAACCTAACCTAACCTAACCTAACCTAACCTAACCTAACCTAACCTAACCTAACCTAACCTAACCTAACCTAACCTAACCTAACCTAACCTAACCTAACCTAACCTAACCTAACCTAACCTAACCTAACCTAACCTAACCTAACCTAACCTAACCTAACCTAACCTAACCTAACCTAACCTAACCTAACCTAACCTAACCTAACCTAACCTAACCTAACCTAACCTAACCTAACCTAACCTAACCTAACCTAACCTAACCTAACCTAACCTAACCTAACCTAACCTAACCTAACCTAACCTAACCTAACCTAACCTAACCTAACCTAACCTAACCTAACCTAACCTAACCTAACCTAACCTAACCTAACCTAACCTAACCTAACCTAACCTAACCTAACCTAACCTAACCTAACCTAACCTAACCTAACCTAACCTAACCTAACCTAACCTAACCTAACCTAACCTAACCTAACCTAACCTAACCTAACCTAACCTAACCTAACCTAACCTAACCTAACCTAACCTAACCTAACCTAACCTAACCTAACCTAACCTAACCTAACCTAACCTAACCTAACCTAACCTAACCTAACCTAACCTAACCTAACCTAACCTAACCTAACCTAACCTAACCTAACCTAACCTAACCTAACCTAACCTAACCTAACCTAACCTAACCTAACCTAACCTAACCTAACCTAACCTAACCTAACCTAACCTAACCTAACCTAACCTAACCTAACCTAACCTAACCTAACCTAACCTAACCTAACCTAACCTAACCTAACCTAACCTAACCTAACCTAACCTAACCTAACCTAACCTAACCTAACCTAACCTAACCTAACCTAACCTAACCTAACCTAACCTAACCTAACCTAACCTAACCTAACCTAACCTAACCTAACCTAACCTAACCTAACCTAACCTAACCTAACCTAACCTAACCTAACCTAACCTAACCTAACCTAACCTAACCTAACCTAACCTAACCTAACCTAACCTAACCTAACCTAACCTAACCTAACCTAACCTAACCTAACCTAACCTAACCTAACCTAACCTAACCTAACCTAACCTAACCTAACCTAACCTAACCTAACCTAACCTAACCTAACCTAACCTAACCTAACCTAACCTAACCTAACCTAACCTAACCTAACCTAACCTAACCTAACCTAACCTAACCTAACCTAACCTAACCTAACCTAACCTAACCTAACCTAACCTAACCTAACCTAACCTAACCTAACCTAACCTAACCTAACCTAACCTAACCTAACCTAACCTAACCTAACCTAACCTAACCTAACCTAACCTAACCTAACCTAACCTAACCTAACCTAACCTAACCTAACCTAACCTAACCTAACCTAACCTAACCTAACCTAACCTAACCTAACCTAACCTAACCTAACCTAACCTAACCTAACCTAACCTAACCTAACCTAACCTAACCTAACCTAACCTAACCTAACCTAACCTAACCTAACCTAACCTAACCTAACCTAACCTAACCTAACCTAACCTAACCTAACCTAACCTAACCTAACCTAACCTAACCTAACCTAACCTAACCTAACCTAACCTAACCTAACCTAACCTAACCTAACCTAACCTAACCTAACCTAACCTAACCTAACCTAACCTAACCTAACCTAACCTAACCTAACCTAACCTAACCTAACCTAACCTAACCTAACCTAACCTAACCTAACCTAACCTAACCTAACCTAACCTAACCTAACCTAACCTAACCTAACCTAACCTAACCTAACCTAACCTAACCTAACCTAACCTAACCTAACCTAACCTAACCTAACCTAACCTAACCTAACCTAACCTAACCTAACCTAACCTAACCTAACCTAACCTAACCTAACCTAACCTAACCTAACCTAACCTAACCTAACCTAACCTAACCTAACCTAACCTAACCTAACCTAACCTAACCTAACCTAACCTAACCTAACCTAACCTAACCTAACCTAACCTAACCTAACCTAACCTAACCTAACCTAACCTAACCTAACCTAACCTAACCTAACCTAACCTAACCTAACCTAACCTAACCTAACCTAACCTAACCTAACCTAACCTAACCTAACCTAACCTAACCTAACCTAACCTAACCTAACCTAACCTAACCTAACCTAACCTAACCTAACCTAACCTAACCTAACCTAACCTAACCTAACCTAACCTAACCTAACCTAACCTAACCTAACCTAACCTAACCTAACCTAACCTAACCTAACCTAACCTAACCTAACCTAACCTAACTAAATGTAAGGAAAACCCATCATGCATCTGCGAGCCGGGAAAACCTGAAACAGTAAAACATATCATATTAGAATGTCCTGTCTTTGGTAAAGAAAGGTATGATATAGAGCAAGATTTAGATACTAATATAATAGAAGAAAATGTATGGCAAATAGTAGAAAATAAGAATATGAGAGATAAGTTTTTGGAATATTGTAACAATGTAGCGACTAAGGTGATAAAAAGAAATAGATAGATAAGTTAAGTTAAGATATATATTGTGTATATATATTAGTAACTTAAGAAATTGAAAGATGTAAAAGCGAGAAAGTTGAAAATAAGAAATAGATAAATAAGTTAAGTTAAGATATATATTGTGTATATATATCAGTAGCTTAGGAAATAGAAAGATGTAAAATAGTAATATAAGCAACATATTATTAAGAAAACGATGTAACATAGGAAGTGTTTGAAAAATAAAGAAAATCCTCCTTTGAATTCCCACAAATAGGAAGATGTATGTTAGAAAGAAAATGTATGAGGTATGGTAGTACGAGAGGCATAGAAGTGAGAACTGGTATGAATGGTAGCTGAAAATAAAGTTCCTGGTAAAGCCAGGAGGTAGGATAGCTCGCGGGCCGGGACTTAGCTCCCGGACAGGAAAAAAAAAAAAAAAAAAAAAAAAAAAAACCTAACCTAACCTTTATTATCTTCCACATTCTTTTGGATTTATTGGGGTCGCCGCGGATCTGATTAGAATAGTAAAGGGTTCTCTTCGCTTTTAACATAGAGTGGTATTTTGTCGTTAAGTCTATCAACAAACTTCCCTAGATTTTCATCTGCAGGGAACTTGATCCTGTAATGTACAGTACATAATCATAGAGCAAGTATTTTAGGTTCAAAACGTCAGAGTCTACCCAGTTCTTAGAGCTTGGACGCTCCGGTAAGCGCTTTAGAGGGAAGCAGATATCAAGGTTACTGACAATTACGGACATAATGCGTTCTGATAGAACGTTACAGTTTTGATCAGATTCCGCGATCAGCACAGGCCAGTCGACCATCTCCAAGGCGTCTACGAAATTCATAGAGTTCAACGTATTGAAACATCTTTTCATGACAAAGGAAGGGGGACGCGGGTGCTCGCGAGACGGTAAGGAGCTGCGCGTGGTGGTCGCTCAGGAGCGGGTCTAGGCCGGCGACGACGTTCAGTACGTGCTCGAGACCGAGGTTCGTGTATACATGATCGATCAGTGTGCTACTCTCTGAAGTGAAGCGAGTTGCGAAATCAATGAGTTGAGTAAAGTTATGTAGACTCAGAAGATCGGTGACGGATGAACTGATTAGGGTGTTAATATTGATGGCGCCCATCACTATTGCCTCAATATTTTCGTCATTAATTTTAGTTAGTAATTTATCAAAAAGATTATTTTATATAGTCCAAATGATTTGTTAAATTCGAGTGGTAAATTCCTACAACTAATACATTTTCATCTAATAAATGCACTGCGCAAACATCAAAAATCTGTTCTTGTGATAAGTCAGAGAAATCCAGTCGGCCACTAACCTTAATGCCATCAAAAATCAAAAATCTGTTCTTGTGATAAGTCCAGTTTGTGATATCTATCATAAGCTTTTTTTAATGCCTCTGTAATAGTTTTATTCTATTTAGTTTAGGCAGAAATACGAAGTTGCCCTTTGGTGGCCACCAAAATCTATTTTCGTATCTCTTCCTAAACTAAATAGAATAAAACTATTACAGAGGCATTAAAAAAAAGCTTATGATAGGTATCACAAACTGGACGATGGATTTTTGAAAATTTCTTTGTTAAACAGAATAATAACATAAAGTAGGTGGTGGCGCTAGTTTAGGTGCTGTATGCGCCTTAATGTAATGTTACACCTAGTTTACAACAATAAATTCTTTATCTTCTTTATCTTTATCTTTAGGTACGGTTATGCCAAACGATGAGTACCTAGTGGCTGTGAGATAGTTTTAGTTTTTCTATATTATATTGACTACAGGGGTTCTTTTTGTTCATGTAGGATTGGATAGCTTCGGGCGTCGTTTCGGGCTTAAAAAAAAACCATACAGCGCGGCATGTTCCCGCGGGTCAGCGGTTTACGTGGTGACGTGTTTCCGCGGCCAAGCAACAACGGCCACTCGCAATCAACTGTCTTACACGTCACGGTGTAATCTCGCGACCTTACATTGAACTACTTTTAAACCGTGAAACTTACAACTTCTTTAACTTACCTACGAACTCTACCAACAACTCATAGGATTGCGGGGGGCTCACTACGCTCCCTACATTGTGACAACTGTGGCTCTTTGTGTGCATTATGGCTCAGGCGACTGATGAGTTTCCCATACAAACTTAGTGCCCTGTTATTATTTGTATTAAAATAGTACCTAATACCACCTATACCTAGCCACATTTTTTTTTCAAAATACCTACTTTCCTAAAGTGAAATTAAAAATAATAGGTAGCATTTTTACATAAAAAAATACATGTTTTCCTAGTATTTGTGTAGATAAGTATTCTCTATGAACAATGATACTCTCTATGATACTTTGATACTTACTACTAATGATACTCTCTTACCTCTTGAGAGTAAGCGTCCACCCGCAGCTGCGCAGGGGCCAACATCCAACTCCCCGATCCACCGCAATAGAGATGGCGCTGTGGGCGCGACGAGCCGGAGGTCGTTCCAGAATAGCTCTGCCGGCTCGACGCGGCCTAGGTGCTGCGTCTCGCAGCTTCGAAAAGATCTACCGTCTGATAGGTCTGGCCATACAGGGGAAGTCCTTCTGGAGGACTCGACATCTCTATCTAATTAACCTGATGTTATCAGGTCGAGTCAACAGCGAGATCACAGAACTCTACTCCTACGGTAAGAATACTTGCGCACTGCGCACGGGCCGTGGGCCGTGGGCACCACCTCCCGCCGCCTCTCAGCTAAAGTCTGCTGTTGGAAAGCAGCCGACTATTTCCGACCGATTCAGCATTCGGCTTCGGTTCGCGAGGCCGCCGTTGCAAAGCCGCAGTACACTTAGGTACCGTAAAACCTTACAAGATTGCCAAACTGATATGATTTTGCCCACCAGGGTACTTTTTTTAAAAGTCCTAGGATTATGAAGAATTTTATAGTAGCTCTTATTTCTTGTTTAATGGTAGAAACTTGAATATGTCACTGGCAACACTAAATAACCGATTGTCGCGAATTTTACGTCAGTTGACTGTCAGGTGGTGTCAAAGTTGGTGGTGTTTTTGGCGGGCCAAAGTTCGTGCAGAAAACTTTTTTCAAAACAGTACTTGCAGTTGCAGCAGGCAAGTAATTATTTTACCACTATAAGTTTGTAACAAATAAACAATAACTATCGAATATCTGACGCGAAACCTCTTTTGAACTCGAAAATATTAAGGTGGGCAATGTTAAATTACTTTTTCTGGAGTACTGCTTACGACTTTGCCCACCAAAATATTGCTATCAGGGTTGTCACTACGACATCAAATTAAAATTGATTTATGTAGTTTCTATTAGTAGCAGCTAAAAAATCGTCTGTTTTATTATGAAAAACTAGCTAAATATCAGCTGTTTCATCCGGTCAATGACCTTTATATTAGTCTGTTTGTTGTATTGAAATTGTAGTTTACATACTTGTACATTATTTATTACAGTATAAATTTAAACTTTTTGTACGTTTAGTAGTAGGTACTTATCATTATCATACGATTGTTTTATTTACCATGGTTAAAATGTTCCTATAACAATTAAAAGATTTCTTTTTCCTAATGCTTAGATAGATTTCCTAGATCTCTTATATTATTTTCTGTACCTGATTTATTGTGTTCATTTTTATAAGTCGGTAGGTACATATTTTCCTTGATTAAAGTTTAGGTAGGTACTATGCACCTACAGTTGACATGGCCGAAACGATATTTAATAGGTACTATATTTCAATATAATTATAGACTGTTGGTAAACAACGAAAAGGTGACAACCCTAGCACATCTTTTTATTTGTATGAAAAATTACAAAAAATTATTTGTCTTTGCCCACTCAATTTAGGCGATTAATTTGCCTGCTAAAACGTTTCATAGTAAGATATAAAGTAACATTGATTTTCCTATTGCTTGTTCCTTAAATCTTGTGATCATAAGGTCAAAAATACTGAAATTACGATGTTTTTTGCAAAATGGGCAAACTTGTAAAAAACAAAAATGATTGGCCCGCTCTCTAAATTATGATTTTTACATAATACCATCCCATTTTATTCGATTTATAATATATTAGTTGCAAAGAACAGTATATTTATAATAATTTAGTACAAAAAATTAATATGAACTATACATACTTTTAAAATTATCTTAAATTGAATCACAAAATCCAAGAAACTTGGGCAAAGTTGCACTGTTTTACGGTACTATCCTTCGTTCTTTTTTGAACGAAACTTTTGGGGCGGTTACTCTGAAGGTTGACGTCAAAAACGCGTTCAATTCTGCAGACAGGGGCGCTTGCCACAAGAAATTAAAGAAAAAATACCGAAATTTATCCTTTTCGACAATTTCGAAAATGTCATTTCGACGGCAGTGGATGCCCGCAGGGTGACACTGTTAGTCCGGCTAATGAATTTCAAAAAATAAGATTTTACTTCCTACCGGGAGTAACCTAATTAAGTATACAAAATATGATTATTAAAATAAATTAAATAGTACCAATAAATCGAAAGATTATTAGAATTAGCCATCTAAAGCTTTCAGTTATTATAATGATAATTGATTTAGCTATCAGTTATCATTATAACTGTCAGTTATCATTATAACTGAAAGCTTTAGCTACAGTACAGAGTAGTACATTTTATTAAAAGGCAAATAAATAAATACAACTAAAGATATTAACAACGATTTTAATAACAGCTGGTGTATAATTTTGTACATAAATATAGGTAGATACCTGGGTAGTATACCTATATGTACCTAGATGGTTAAGTATGTACATACAAAAACATTGTAAATTAATATACTCTTATACCTCTACTACTATAGGTACCTCCGAATACCTAATCATAACCTAACATTATAATAAATGCAATTAAAAACAGTCCCGATGACACATTTACCCCTGCATAAGAAGTCCTGTAGGTACTTACTTACTGCTAATGTAAAATTATCTTAAGAAAGGTCCATACAACTGGCTGGTGAACATGCATGATTAAATATTATCGATTCCTTATAAAGTACAATACAAGTCTATTATAATGTAAATTGAACTTAATAACTAACAAGAAATGCTGCTTATATGTTAGTAAAGTAAGTAACAAGTTATCCACACGAATCCAATACCAACCAAAACCAAGTACCTACCTACCTAATATAAAGTTTGTTTCACTTCACACTGAAACGGCGGCGCGGCGGCGCGCGGCGGCGCGTAGCGGTTCTAGAAATGGTTTAGTCGTAGATATTCACAAATCTTTAAAATAAATCGAAACAACTTAGACGTACTTTTGTGTGTCCGTCCGATATAACAATTAATTATAGGTGTAGGTACCAATAGCTCATAAACAAAAAACAAAGCAGAAGGCGCCGAAAGTGTTGAAATAGAGATCGCAGTAGTCGTGTATCGTGTTGCGTTGCGAGCCGAGTCGTTCTTTATGTACAAATAGAGATCGCAGTAGTCGTGTATCGTGTTGCGTTGCGAGCCGAGTCGTTCTTTATGTAGGTACAAATCACAAAATAACATTGTGTATTCATAATAAATATGCCTTCACCCAAAGTTAAAGTGATACGAGTTGTCCAACGAAGCGCTATGGCATTTTACGATTCGTCCGCTCATTTCAGTTGGGACGAAATAGATGGTGCGAGTGAAACGAACGACTCTACGAGTCGACGACGTGCGCAGCATAATAATTTTTTTGAGTTTAATTACGATTATAATTTATAATTTCTTTTTAAGCTACTACAAAGGGAGAAAAGTGAAATGAGTTGTCCGTATTTGAAGGAATGTAATAAGTAGATATTATACCTACAGACAGGTACAGGGTGCCCCAAACATGTTCACTGAGTGGACCCCCTGCCCACTCAGTGAACATGTTTGGGGCACCTGCACTGCGCACGCGCACTAAGCAACCTAGTTACATAAAGATAAAAATTCTTTATTCGACACCAAGTTGGAGATTTGGTTTTAAATTCATTATCATGTAAAATATTTTTTTATAAATATCGTTATAAATATTCTGAATCTTGCGTATTTTTATAAATTCAATGAAATACAAGTAAAAAATTATAAACCTCTAAATACTATTTTTGACCATTTTTTTATTTATTTGTTGTTTACCTTACCTATGTAGGTACCTATCTTAAATCTAGAGGAAATTCCGAAATCCTTTTAAATAATAGTATTGTCGCACGCGGCGCGGCGGCGTACTAACGAATTATATTGTTGTTTCCTTAGAATAAGTTGTTTCGGTCACACATCGGTGTCAGTACGTCTTTCCAACTTTGTTGTTCTCTACGAGTATGTATGCACAGGACATAAAATGTAACTGTGAGTGTACATATGTGTTTACGTGGAGTTCTGAGAGGCCACTTGTCCAATACTAATATTATAAAGAGGAAAGATTTGATTGTTTGTTTGAATTGAATAGGCTCCGAAACTACTAGACCGATTTGAAATATTCATTCACCATTATTAGAATCCTAAATTTTCCCTGATGAACATAGGCTATAGAATATTTTCAAAAAAGTTAGGGATCTGCATGAAAAATTTAATAATTAAACCGTGTGCGCTGTACATTCGACTTCTTTTTTTGTGCTAGCTCCGCTGCTGGCTTTTTCTCTACGGCCAGAGTCAGTTATGGAGTGTCAAGTCAATGTCAAAAACAACAATGCTGCTAAAAAGCTTTGATTATATACTATAATCAAAGCTAAAAAGTTAGGGATCTGTACGGTGCAGCCTCAGGTCACACTTAGGTGCAGCGCAACGTGCATAACATCGATATAATTAAGGCCAAATGTTACACGCGCCTTCCATTTATTTTATTGGATCAGTTCACGTTTACACCTCATCATGGTAGGCGCGTGCTCAATTATCAATCAATTTATATTATCAGTATCAATATAAGAGTTCTATATCAATCTCTTCATATCATCTAAAAGTGTCCCGTACATCTTTATGGTCCTTCGAGCCGCATTTGAGCATATTAAAACTGAAACATAACGTGTGTATAATTTTTGAAGTTTTTGTTTAATTCCCCTGTGAAGCTGGGGCGGACCGCTAGTATGTAATATAATAATATTGTCAGTCAGTCATGTCAGTCATCCAGTAACCATAACACAAGCTCTGCTTAGCTTGGGGCTAGATGATGCTGTGTGGATTGTCCGGCATTATTTATTTATTATTTACTTGTATCGAGTGGGCGCTGGCTGGGAGGGCGGCGCGCGGCGCCTGCGCTACAGTCCGAAGGAAAACCCGAAGTTTTTCTTGAGTTCATTGCGCATTTCCGTACAGAGATAATGTGAGGGCAATTAGCTGTGCCCTAATTTTTGTCGTTTCTGATACCAATAACACAAGCTTTGCTTGTGGGTAAATGATACTGTGTAGATTACTATCTCTTCTCATCAATTTTTGGCCCGTAGTGTCATTTGCACCATTTGCCCCATCAATGGTGTAAACGGTACATGACAGTGTCGTTTGCCCAATTAATGGTGCTGGCCAATGGTGCAAATGACACTACGGGATTTTTGGAGCACGAATTGCTTAAAAATGATTGATTGCTGAAATTTGGAATTCTTTAGAATAACCTTCATTGTTATCAAAGGTAGCGATTTGCGAAGCTTGAAGAAAAACACTTAACTTTAAATGCGCGCTATAAAAAGTGCTCTTAATAGAAGGCTACTGTTTTAATGTTTAAAATTATGTATAATTTTAAATATTGTATGATTTAGGTATCAAGTGCTAGGTAGTTATTAATCATAAATAGTTATTTTAGTTTAATAATAGCAGTATTGTGAAAATATGCTCAAATTATAAAGCCGAACGTCCACCGCCGGCTAAACTAAGTTAGTTTAGCTTAGCTCGCATAGTTGAGCCAGTTTTTCATACATGTGCGTCCACCGCAAACTACATTATGCCAGCTAAGCTACGTGAAATGCCCCAGCTAAGTGAACTAACTGAGCTAGACTAAGCGCCTCTCACCCCCTTGCCTTACCCCTCTGACGCCTGTCGATAGTGTTGTTCGAACACTAACGTAGTTTTAGCTTATTTATTGGTGGACGGACAACGTAGTTCTAGTTTAGCTTAGCTTAGTTCACTGAGTTTAGTTTTCATTTAGTTTAGCCGGCGTGGACGTTCGGCTTTAATCATTTTGGTATTATGTTTGTATGGGAAATTCATCCGTCACCGGAGCCTTGGGCGGGTTGCGTTTCCAATTCGAACATTTGATTGGATTTCATCCTTGTTTCAGAAAATGTTCGTTCCTCAGTTTACCAGTTACCATATTAAGTGTGGAAGACTAAAATATATTGCTATCGCATTCACGAATCCGCTGATTTACACGCAAATGACAGAGATATATAATATATATAGTCATATAAAGACCGTCAAATTAAGACCTCGTTTTTCCATCGTTAAGGAGGTGGGTACTGGTTACTAATTTAAAACTTTGTAGAGTACCATAATTATAAAAATAAAGGTTGTCATCATGTTCAGTGTGGTGCTCGTGTGGTGCGATCCGTGTTTACTTGTATGACATTTGGTTTTTTGCTGGACAATTGACACGACAACATCATCCATCTAGCTGTAAGCTAAGCAGATAATGAAATCGCCATCGCGTCGCGATCTCTCCTCACAGCCTCTGTCCAACTGTCCAGTGACTGTGTGAACTGTTCTAAAGTACTTAAAGTATTTAAATGTTAGAATCAAGTAAAGCTAGCTCCTCGTCTTCCGGAAGCTTCTTGAAGTAGGACTCCACGTAATCCTCGGTGACGTCGGGGAGAGTGCGGGGGTTCCAGCGAGGGTTGTTGTCCTTGTCGATCAGCAGCGCTCGCACCCCTGCCGAGGACAACTCCCGTTAGTCAGCTCCTCTCACCTCGGCGCGCGGCACTGGACACGACACGAGGCTCCGAGAGCCGCGCTCGCCTTCGGGCAGACTGCACTACGTTCAGGGAAGCGTTCAAACGTAGGCAACAGGAACAAACTAGGAGGATTTCTTTCAGGGAACACAATCATGGGCACTTAACACATTTCATTTCAGAGGAGTCCTAACGAGCGGGTGATCACTTAACTTCAACGTACCTACCTAGTTCGTTTTGTATAACCTTCAAAAAAGTTCGGAGCCAGTAATTGACATTACCTTCCGGGAAGTCGTGGTTGCGCGTGGCGCGCACGGCGAGGCGGAACTCCATGCGCAGACACTGCGCGAGCGACAGCTGCGCGCCGCGCTGCAGCGCGCGCAGCGTGACGCGCAGCGCGCCGGGGCACACCGCCCGCAGCGTCTGCCGACCATACATTCACATTCTATTACTTTATTCCCTTAGGCTTACAAAATAAACTTCATTTTCTTAAAAACGCAAATTCAAATTTCATACAATAAATTATGATAGAACCGCAGTTCACACTCACACGCCATCTCTCATG
>CAWVOY010000289.1:0-32665 GCA_963931895.1 Eupithecia pulchellata | reverse complement strand
TGTTTGTATGTTTGTTTGTTTGTTTGTTTGAATTGAATAGGCTCCGAAACTACTGGACCAATTTGAAAAATTCTTTCACCGTTAGAATCCTAAATTTTCCGTGATGAACATAGGCTATATAATATTTTCAAAAAAGTTAGGGATCCGCACGAAAAATTCAATAATTATGAACCGTGCGCTGTATATTCAACCTCTTTTTCTAGACGCGCGACTGGCGCGTCATAATAGAAAAAGAGGTTGAATACAAGCGCACGGAGTTTGCTTTTTCTCTACGGCCAGCGTCAGTTATGGAGTGTCGAGTCAATGTCAAAAACTCCAATGCTATTAAAAAAGGTAAGGGATCCGTATGAAAACTGTGAAACCCATCGTGTTAGTGTATATAATTTCTGAAATTTTTGTTTAATACCCGTGCGAAGCCGGGGCGGGCCGCTAGTGTATTATATGAGGGAAACACTGATCATTTTCGAGGTTTCTAATGTGATATTGTAAATGAACACGGTACATTGTACGCTGGCGCGGCGCGGCTCAGCTCTAAGAGAGAGATCAACAATAATGTACTACAGTATTGTACACCTTAAAAAGTTCTACAAAGAGTCCGGGATGGTAAATGTTGCCAATTTGGTGGTGGAGGTTTTTGTACCAGCATTGCACCCGTGCGAAGCCGGAGCTGGGCTTGTGTTATGGGTACTAGATGATAATACATATTACAATATTATTACATAGATAGATATATTTTATTATACATACATAGAAAACGACCAGAACACCCTGAACAAATATCTGCAGATCGTACAAATATTTGTCCCGAGGCGGGAAACGAACCCGCAACTTCTTGCGTCGCAGGCGGACCTTCGCCCACCGTTCCACAGAAAAGTCACTAACTTGCTATTTGGGCAAAATTTAGTTAAACATATCATGGAAATCACCATGTTTTTCTGCATTTTTCAGTCTTACAAACATGGCCATAGCTATCATAGTTTTGATTTTAGAATAGGTATTATGCAAAAAAATACTAATTCCACATTCGGTTTTTTACGTCAAAATCTTTGAAAAATAACAAATAACAGCAAATGTAGTAATTAAACCTATGAACTTGTCCATTTCCTATGGGACCATATAAATAGAAATGTCTCATACCAAACGTAAATTATTTTTTTTCATTTGTAAATCTTTGAACCCTCATAACTCGAAACATCCCATGACCGAGTTGATGACTACGGCCACGTTATAATTATTATTTTGTTTTATGCAGCTTTGACACGAGTCATGCGGATGTGTCATACCGTTGCGTTGGAACGAACCAGATAAGTTTTCAGAGACCTTTTATTTTATTTAATGCAATCCAAGTTTGAGCACTTCGCATGCCCCGTTGTTCACGAATTATTACAATTACATAGTAGTATTGTGGATCACTATGCACTTGATATTAATTTAATTTTAGCAGTACTACTATAGCTTGAGACAACTTGCCAGTTTAACGCTCGGGACCGAAGTGGCTGCTTTACAGCTGGTGATTTTCCATCATAGCTCGTTGGCGGCAAATATCGCAACTACCACGCGATTGGACGTGCCCCTTATTGGCTAGCGTGTCTCGTCCAATCGTGTTTTACAAAAATGGTGTTGCCAGGCGTAATCAGTGTTACCAAACTAACTGAAGTAATACTTGACAATTTCAAAACAGATGACAGGTGGCTATAATTATTGACGTACCAAAAATCACGACATTCGGCCATACGACATCGTACGATCCTCCTGGCGTGCGATCAAAATTTACTTACATTTCTAATAGTAAATACCTTCCAGCGATCAGAAACCAAAATATCAGAATTTCAATTTAAAATGAACCTTAAAATGCATTCTATCACTAGTTTATGAACAATGCACAACAATGAAATAAAAAGCCGTTCCATTTTAGGAATTGAAATTAATTCAAGCGGAATACTGACTATCAACGCTCTGGCTGTGTGAATTTATCAACTTATAACTTAGAAATCAAATTTTCATAACCTGATCAAAAAAATCTATTGTAAATCAGGCATTGCAAAACTTAAATCTGGATTATTCTATTATTACGACATTCGGTTTTATTAAAATTGGTACAGTTTTTTTAAAAGTATTGTTTCGGACTAATATTTGCTGATTAACTCTCAGATCAATTAAGACTACAATACTTCAATTTAATTTAGTTTGCAACCTTTTTCAGTATTTAGTATAATAATTCACGATGGTCCGTATACATTTGTAGAAATAAGATAGTAAAGCTGTTTATCTCACCCGAGTGCAGAACTGTGAATATTATTAGGGAAACCATCTGCACGTTATAAAAAGTAATGCAATATTGTAATATTCTTTAGACTTATAACAAAATCTTAGTAGATATTACATATTATTAGATACCTACTCGTATTAATGAACTTTTTGTTACCGGGTTTGAATTCCGAGTTCCGAGTGATGCCTCGTAGATGAAATAATTAAGCTTTTCAATACCTTATTTGCCGCAACTTCTCTCGACCTTGTTGTGAAAGAACTCCTTTCGCCCATCCTGAATCTCAGTATAAATATGCATCGTCGATGTCCTCCACAGCCTAGCGAACCCGACATCACATTCTGTCGAATCTATCGCCCTTGGACATGACAACCTTCTCCTTTGTTGTTAATTATTTATTTTAATTTATGTAATAGGCCTATAGGTCTTCAAATTAATAAATAAATTAAATTAAATATTATTTTTATTATTATTATTATTTTTTATTTTATTTATTTTTAATTATTTACATTATCATAACAGTACAGAACCAAAGCGATAAAGAAATACACTAAAAACATTACAACTAATTACTTATTCCTATGTGACCTATCCAGAAAATTTATTACCGCATCCCTGAATTTTGGCAAGGACATATAAAATATATCAACATCCTCATCTCCATCTGCACATAAACTATTGATCGTGCGAAGGGCCCGCGTCAACGGGGCTTGGCTCAGGAGGTTAGTCCTTGCTCTCGGAATCGCAAGTAGCCTAGGCCTTCGGCGCGCGTATACGTACTTGTTAGGTACGTGCAGTCCTATGTTCATTAAAACAGGCGGGTTGTGAATCATGCCTCTAATTAGTTTAAAGATGTACATAATCAACATCATTTCCCTTCTAATTTCGAGTTTAAAATATCCAACCATACCTAGGACGAATAGAGTCGGATACATAAGTGGGTAAAAGGGGTAAACTCCGTATAACTTCAGATAAAGAAACCTTAGAAATTTATTTTGGAGTTTTTCAACCATACTACTATATTTTTTTTCATGAGGGCTCCATACCATGGCTCCACACTCTAACCTACTTCTAACTAACGCGTTATAGAGTACCTTTATAGTGCCGATATTACGAAAGTCGCCAGATTGTCGCAATATAAATCCCAGATTTCTGAAAGCCTTTTTACATGTATCGACTACATGGCTTCGAAAATTTAATTCCGCGTCCATTTGAATGCCGAGGTCACGAACAGAATGCACTCGATCTATACGATCAGGACCCAGGGAATAGTCATGAATAACAGGATCCTTTTTGCGGCCGTATGTAATAGTACAGCACTTGGTCGCATTAAAAAAGAGCCTGTTATCCCGACCCCACTGGGAAACACGGTCTATGTCACGTTGTAAGCGCTCGCAGTCCGAGATCTGCTCTATCCGCATCAGTAACTTTAGATCGTCGGCAAACAAAAGACAAACAGAATCTCTTACGACACCAGGCAGGTCGTTTATCATAATCAAAAATTCAAGAGGGCCTAGGTTACTCCCCTGACTTACGCCTGAATTTGTGAAAAAAGGTTCCGAGAGGTACCCACAATAGTCCACGTACTGCATTCTTCCTTTCATGTAGCTAGCAAATAGTTTTAGTAGATCTAGAGTAAATCCCATCGATGCCAGTTTGGCCAGTAAGACGTCATTATCAACCGTATCAAATGCTTTACGAAAGTCGAAGTACGCCGTGTCCACCTGTTCGCCTGAGTCTACAGCTGGAACAGCATATGCCATAAAACATAGCATATTACTATCCGTACTTCGACTTGGCCTAAACCCGTGCTGGGCATCCGACAGTTGACAATTGACCTGGCTGTAGATGCATCGATGTAATATGGACTCCAAAATCTTTGCACAGGATGACAGTACAGCTATTGGCCTATAACCCGCTACATCGGTACTCGCGCCACTTTTTGGTACTGGGATCACACGAGTGATTTTCCATTCCTCAGGGTATGTGCACGATTCTAGGATGAGATTAAATAGATGCAACAGCGGACCCGTGAACGCGTCTCTACAATCCTTAAACACAAAAGGTGGTATTCCGTCCGGACCGTAAGATAGTTTAGGTTTAAGGGTTTTAAGGGCTATTCTGACATCGGAGTGGGTAAACCGATTTATTGCCACTCGGTGTGATCCGCTAGCTCCGGCTGCCTCCAAGGCCGCACTTACACTAAGTAGAGGCGGCTTATCGTTGTAGACTGAATGGAAATACTTAGAGAATTCCCTAGCACAATCTTTGGGAGGGAGTTCTCTACCTTCCTTTGCAATGCAAGTACGGTTTACTTTTGACCTTTTAGTTTTTATGAAAGCCCAAAATGATTTTGGGTCCCGAATGAAGCGATCCTGCAACCCTTTTTTATAATTATCATAGGCATCTTTTACCATAGATTTAACAAGTGATCGTTTTTCAGAAAATGTATTATAATAATTTTTATTTTTGCTTTTTTTGTAGTTTTTATGTAGCATTGCCTTAGTTTTTATTTCAGATATTATTTCAGGGGTATACCACTCTGGATAATGATAGCGCTTAATAGTACTGCTATGTATTTTACGTGGTACCGATCTATCTATGATACTATTAATAATCGTATAAAAATAAGATACTGCTCTATCGAGATCCATTATGTCATACAACATCGACCAGTCTATAGTTAAAATATCCTGATAAAGACCTAGTAAATTACCCTTTTTAAAATTCCACTGGTTTCTATGATGTGTAGGCTCTGAAATATTATTAACTCCTGTGTCACAGCCCGAGTTCCAATCCCCGCAATCTCTAGAATTGTGCTGTAAATGAACACTGAGTGGAGGATGTTGATTATCAATTGGTACTATTGGACCGGTGCAAACTTGAACACTTAGGTCAAAGTCGTCTAGGTTAGATAAAACCAAATCAAGAATGCGGTCGTTACAATTGGTAACACTATTTGTTTGGCGGAAACCACAGTATGAACTAAAGTACTCAAAGTAGTTATTTACATCAGTAGAGGCTGAGTATAGATTGAAATCGCCACAGACTATAACCTTACTATATCTAGAACATATTTTTTCGATTTCATCAAACATCATTAGATATTGCTGGTCTATGCTACCAGGAGGTATGTAGAGAACACAACAAACAAATAAATTCCTACCTCTATGAATTATTTTACAACACACAAGTTCAAAAACACACTTGTCAATGTCTATGGACAATGCAATGCGATGCAGGTCTAGCCCGGCGCCGGCGGGCGACGCAGCCAGCAGTACGCCTCCATGCTTCCTCCCGTCGGCACGATCACATCGATGTACTTTATAGCCTCCAGGTATCAACTCGCCATCGTGAAATGAATCATTTAAACCTGTTTCGGTTATTGCATATAGGTCATTTGAAGATGATAGTAGTAGCCCTTGATAAAACTCATCTAACTTTGTTCTCAAGCCTCGCACATTTTGGTAGTATACTCGTAAAGATACAGGGCGAGGCTTAACTCTAGTGCAATTATTGCGTTTTAGTGGCACCGTATTTTGTTGTGCTTTTGCGAAACCACAACCATTCTCCAAACTCGGCATTCACCGGCCAGACAGCGCCCGTAGCAATTTCCTCGTATGCACTCTCTGGAACTCCGATTATGAAAGACGAGTAGTCTCTTTTACTTTTAGGCCTAATTTTATCTACTTTGACCTCCGATGTTTTACAGACTGATTTTACATAATCAGTCAATGCTTCGACCGTGGTGTCAGGGTGGAGAAACCATACGTGTAGGTGTTTCTTTCTTTCTACAGCAAGAATAGACTTCATATCTTTATTTTCGCCCTTTTTTACATCAGACAGCCTTTTTACCGTAGTCCATCCGTCCATATGCTTTGACGCAACAGCTTCAGCTTCGCAGCTCCTGTATCTTGCGTTTTGTAGTACAGAAGAAGTATCTTCCAAAGGGATAACCACGTCTTGCAGCCCCTGCACTGGGACTTGAACAGATAGCGCGCTTGCCTGTCCTTTTTTCTGATTTCTGGTCTGCGATGCACTCGATTTTCCATAGTGTGGTGGTTTATGAGGACGCAGCTCGAGAAAATTTTCAGCCGGTTTAACGGGGGCTTTTTCCGAGATGGGGGCAGTGACAGGGAAAGAAGTACAGTTCCAAGCATGAGAGCTCATAGTGGGCAGTGTACAGCGAGATTCAGCCTCAACTATTTTACTGTGTAGAACCTGTACATGGGTTGCGTAGGTTTCCAGCTTAGACTCATAGGTCATAATAGTTTTTATAGCTAGGCCTAATTGCTCTTTTAGAAGAGACATTTCCTGCCGCAAGCTATGTATGTCGACTGAAAGGTCGTTCCGCTCCGCTAGCTGGATCTCATCTTCCCTTGGTGTTGGGATTTTCAAGCGGTACGTAACATTAGGATCTCTAGCTTTCTTAGTGCTACCGACAGGTGTACTGCTGTTATCACCGCCTCGTTTGCCTGCACAGCGACATTCCGGGCAGATCCACGATCCAGGAGAGTCGGGTAATTTACTCACCCCGGTGCATAGAAGATGGTAAAGCTTGTTACACTCGCCACGCATACATTGCATGGACATCTCATCCGGAAGGACGGCAGTACTACAAGCGGCACAACTCATTTTGCGCGATAGCAGTAATTTAACGGAGCAACCCCACAGAGAGTCACTATAACAATTTATATAGGCGCAGTAAAAAGCAGTATTGGTCAGCGGTAGCAATCGGACGCCGCGCGCGGTGCATGCGGCTTCGGCAGCGAGGGCAACGACCTGATGAATCACCCGCGCCGCGCGAGCAGCGACGACAATAGAAATCGCAGTCGAAAATCCGTCGTTAACAAATAATTTTAAAATGTTTTTGCTTGT
This sequence comes from Eupithecia pulchellata, assembly GCA_963931895.1. Lineage (NCBI taxonomy): Eukaryota > Metazoa > Arthropoda > Insecta > Lepidoptera > Geometridae > Eupithecia > Eupithecia pulchellata. The sequence goes on along the minus strand of CAWVOY010000289.1, from coordinate 25,521 downwards.
ATTCACCGTGTTTGTTGACCGATTCCCAACTAACGAACACCACTGTTTAGAGATTTTCACTGGCTACAAAACAGTCACAGATTTACCGGTAGAGTTTCACTTTAAACTATTTTAACTTTAAGGAGATTACGGAGCTCGCGGACAAAGCTGCTGCCTTGGAAGAGTTCGGACGACGAGCTGAAAATAGCTGAAAGTTGTAGTAGTCTTCCGATTCTAATTAAAAGCAATATCTGGAAATAATTGTACCTACATCACTGTAACAAGCTGACATCACATTGGACTAATTGTACCTACTAGTATTCTTTTAAGAAAACTAAACGACCAGGGTCTAACTGGGAATGGTCACAAAATTCTTAAGTCATACCTGGCCGGTCGCACTCAAGCTGTTAGGATGAGTGAATTTAAAAGCTCTGCAGCGCCGATTACATACGGAGTCTCACAAAGAACCATCCTGGGTCCGTTGTTATTCATCGTTAAATGGTGCGCTCCGCGGGATAGTTCACTGTTTATCTCGCAATGTCCGATATACTGTCTATAATTCCCTAATAAAGCCACACATTGACTACTTGATTGAAATCTGGGGATCAGCAGCAAAGACTAACCTAAACTTATTGCAAATAGCACAAAATAAACTTATCAAAAGACTATTTAGCTATAATTATCTAACACCTACTATTAAACTATACAGTGAAACTAAATTAATGAATATCACTACAACCTATAAATACTATACCTGCTTACTAATACGAAAATACTATCTGAAGACATGCATATAAACATTACATTCAAAACTAAACGTGACCATTATCAAAGAATGTAACTGAGAAATGCAGACAAATTAATTCTACATCATCCAAGAACAAATTATGGGAAAAAGCACATTACCTTTGAAAGTGCTAAAATATTCAACGAATTAAGTACCTAAAGCTATAAAGGAGACAAAATCTATGTACATAATATATATAAAAAAATTACTTAAATTTTATCTTTCCAATAATAAGTAAATTATAACCTACTCTGTAATTAATAATGTTTACCTAATCTTTTATTAATAATTACTCAATAATTGGCATTACACACAATTTAAACTAAAAATATAAATCAATCAACAAAACATAAAATGCGTTCGCAAAAGTTTGACACATCTAGTGGTTGTAGATCTATGTAACTCGAGTCGCTCATTGTTCTTTATGACGCTTCGCAAAAAACTCGTACAGAAACAAGCAGTCGACTAGGTACTTACCTACTGTATTGTGTCGGTCTCGTCAGAATTTTTAATAACTACCCACTATTATTTTTCTTTTGGATAAAATGTATGGATGTGTTGATGTTGTGTAGCTTTGGCTAACAAAGTATATCACTTATTTAGTTACCTACCCGTTTATAGTGTGCTCGTCACCCAACTGTAAATTATACACATTAGCAATAATTAGTTCCAAGTTCTCATTTTAAGTGAATTTTTGTAATTCTTATGAGAATAAAGTTTCTTAAACCATAAGGTATTGCATAGTGTAACTTAAGTATTTAATTTGTTGTAGCTGATTGCTTTAAATAATATTTTACTATACTGTGTATCGTAGATCACTATGCACTTGATATTAATTTAATTTTAGCAGTACTACTATAGCTTGAGACAACTTGCCAGTTTAACGCTCGGGACCGAAGTGGCTGCTTTACAGCTGGTGATTTTCCATCATAGCTCGTTGGCGGCAAATATCGCAACTACCACGCGATTGGACGTGCCCCTTATTGGCTAGCGTGTCTCGTCCAATCGTGTTTTACAAAAATGGTGTTGCCAGGCGTAATCAGTGTTACCAAACTAACTGAAGTAATACTTGACAATTTCAAAACAGATGACAGGTGGCTATAATTATTGACGTACCAAAAATCACGACATTCGGCCATACGACATCGTACGATCCTCCTGGCGTGCGATCAAAATTTACTTACATTTCTAATAGTAAATACCTTCCAGCGATCAGAAACCAAAATATCAGAATTTCAATTTAAAATTAACCTTAAAATGCATTTTATCACTAGTTTATGAACAATGCACAACAATGAAATAAAAAGCCGTTCCATTTTAGGAATTGAAATTAATTCAAGCGGAATACTGACTATCAACGCTCTGGCTGTGTGAATTTATCAACTTATAATTTAGAAATCAATTTTTTATAACCTGATCAAAAAATCTATTGTAAATCAGGCATTGCAAAACTTAAATCTGGATTATTCAATTATTACGACATTCGGTTTTATTAAAATTGGTATAGTTTTTTTTTAAAGTATTGTTTCGGACTAATATTTACTGATTAACTCTCAGATCAATTAAGACTACAATACTTCAATTTAATTAAGTTTACAACCTTTTTCAGTAATTAGTATTATATAATAATTCACGATGGTCCGTATACATTTGTAGAAATAAGATAGTAAAGCTGTTTATCTCACCCGAGTGCAGAACTGTGAATATTATTAGGGAAACCATCTGCACGTTATAAAAAGTAATGCAATATTGTAATATTCTATTATCCACTGATAGCAATATAGTACCGTTATTATAATTATTTTTTTTTAGACTTATAACAAAATCTTAAATATTACATATTATTAGATACCTACTCGTATTAATGAACTTTTTGTTACCGGGTTTGAATTCCGAGTTCCGAGTGATGCCTCGTAGATGAAATAATTAAGCTTTTCAATACCTTATTTGTCGCAACTTCTCTCGACCTTGTTGTGAAAGAACTCCTTTCGCCCATCCTGAATCTCAGTATAAATATGCATCGTCGATGTCCTCCACAGCCTAGCGGACCCGACATCACATTCTGTCGAATTTATCGCCCTTGGACATGACAACCTTCTCCTTTGTTGTTAATTATTTATTTTAATTTATATAATAGGCCTATATGTCTTCAAATTAATAAATAAATTAAATTAAATAGCTGAAAGTTGTAGTAGTCTTCCGATTCTAATTAAAAGCAATATCTGGAAATAATTGTACCTACATCACTGTAACAAGCTGACATCACATTGGACTAATTGTATCTACTAGTATTCTTTTAAGAAAACTGAACGACCTGGGTCTAACTGGGAATGGTCACAAAATTCTTAAGTCATACCTGACCGGTCGCACTCAAGCTGTTAGGATGAGTGAATTTAAAAGCTCTGCAGCGCCGATTACATACGGAGTCTCACAAAGATCCATCCTGGGTCCGTTGTTATTCATCGTTAAATGGTGCGGTCCGCGGGATAGTTCGCTGTTTACCTCGCAATGTCCGATATACTGTCTATAATTCCCTAATAAAGCCGCACATTGACTACTTGATTGAAATCTGGGGATCAGCAGCAAAGACTAACCTAAACTTATTGCAAATAGCACAAAATAAACTTATCAAAAGACTATTTAGCTATAATTATCTAACACCTACTATTAAACTATACAGTGAAACTAAATTAATGAATATCACTACAACCTATAAATACTATACCTGCTTACTAATAAGAAAATACTATCTGAAGACATGCATATAAACATTACTTCAAAACTAAACGTGACCATTATCAAAGAATGTAACCGAGAAATGCAGACAAATTAATTCTACATCATCCAAGAACAAATTATGGGAAAAAGCACATTACCTTTGAAAGTGCTAAAATATTCAACGAATTAAGTACCTAAAGCTATAAAGGAGACAAAATCTATGTACATGATATATATAAAAAAATTACTTAAATTTTATCTTTCCAATCATAAGTAAATTATAACCTTCTCTGTAATTAATAATGTTTACCTAATCTTCTATTAATAATTACTCAATAATTGGCATTACACACAATTTAAACTAAAAATATAAATCAATCAACAAAACATAAAATGCGTTCGCAAAAGTTTGACACATCTAGTGGTTGTAGATCTATGTAACTCGAGTCGCTCATTGTTCTATATGACGCTTCGCAAAATACTTGTACAGAAACAAGCAGTCGACTAGGTACTTACCTACTGTATTGTGTCGGTCTCGTCAGAATTATTTTATAACTACCCACTATTATTTTTCTTTTGGATAAAATGTATGGATGTGTTGATGTTGTGTAGCTTTGGCTAACAAAGTAAATCACTTATTTAGTTACCTACCCGTTTATAGTATGCTCGTCACCCAACTGTAAATTATACACATTAGCAATAATTAGTTCCATGTTCTCATTTTAAGTGAATTTTTGTAATTCTTATGAGAATAAAGTTTCTTAAACCATAAGGTATTGCATAGTGTAACTTAAGTATTTAATTTGTTGTAGCTGATTGCTTTAAATAATATTTTACTATACTGTGTATACTAATTGTAATTAACTGTTTCAGGTTACTACAATCTCACTTTTTACTAATGGGCTGATTTAACTCGACTGTAACTATTTGTGATCAAGTGTTAGGTGCATACTTTAATAGTAAACTTTCAATTATTATACTCCATTGTAAGCAGATTACTTTACATAAAACTATACCCGACCGATTGTAGATTACCAACGTATTGTAGCACACTATAAGTAGTTGTTTTCAACTGTAAATAATTGTAATCAATAAATATTAAATGAAGTTAACTATGACAATTTATAAATTATCCGCATTAATTGTATTCAACTGCAACTTTGCCACAATTAAGTAATTGTTATTTAGTCTAATAAATTGTAGTCATTCGAAAAACTAGACCTTGAAGTACCAATAGGACACTTACTTATGGTGGTATTCCTCCTAATGTCTGGAACAGAACTAGATTTATTGCCATAAATGGCACCACCTCTAAGATTATAAAAGCTAGCTTACTATTTTAATCAATGTCTTTTAACTATGTTGTTAGCGTACCTAATTCTAACTGTACGGTGATTATCTTAAAATTAACTATAGGAAGACTAACACCTCACTACAAACTGCTAAGACTAAATTACATTTAGGCTTACCTAACGCAAGTTCATTATTTAACTAACTAACACAGTAGAAGAAGAGTAGGTAAAGCCTTTACCTACTCTTCATGTAGTTCCTCGTTGAAAATGGTTCCTATTAGGATCTAGGCATATCAGTTGATTCAAAACTATACTTTGTGCTCAAATTGAGAATATAGTTAATAAAGCTTGTAAGTTTTATGACTCTTATGCAAACATGTGTGCGTACTCTTCTCTATACATAATAATTTCTGAGTAAGGGCTCGCCACGTCTGTCTGGAATAATTTTAATGATAAATATAACATATATATAACAATATAATTTATAATATAACATAATATATAAATTCTAACGCTCTTCAATTAATAACGCCTCCATTGCAGGTGCTCATAATTATGATCACATACGTTACAAATACTGAAGCAGCAAAGGTTGCTACGTGATCAACTCCTATCACACAATTATTATCATAACAAGTTCACTATAATAGTTAAGCCAAACCTATATACATGTACCATACTGTTCCCGGTCAATTAGAGACACAAATGTGTGTAAATAACTTATATTCTTTGCGAAACGTCCGGATGTATGCGAGCTACGCTGCATAGAATGACAAAAAGCATTTAATAAGGACCTCTCAAACTCATAATATTTGCTACTTTAGCTATATTGTATAAGAAAGCCATCAACCTTATGTCGTCTGAAAGTGGAAATATCAAGTAAAAGATTTTTAAAAATTTACATAATTTAACGCTGTCAAATGTTTACTATCACCACCCCACGTTGTAGGCAACTACTAGTAGAACAAATTATCTGCTACTGAAACAATCATACTCAACTGCTGCTACTTTTGCATCGCTAAATAACTAATAGGTTTAGTGCACTCTTAACTTGTAACAATAACTGTCTATTAACTGCACTCAACTTATTCAATTGTTTTTGACGGTAACTTTTAACTTAGTTTTGTGAATTGGAATTTTTCCAACTGTACTCTACTTTAATTGACATCTACTTATTTGAATTGATTTTCAAACAATTTATGAGCATAATACAAAAAGGTCATCTACTACTGATTGAAATTTACAAAATGAACTAATTACCTCTTAGAAAATTAGACTGAAGTTCATTTTTTTCATATTTAATTAATAGCGCTCAAATAGTGCTCTACTTTTACGTATTGAGCTAAATTGAGATTTAATTGAATTCTGTTCGACTTGCTCTAATTCTGTTCGACTTGCTCTAATTCTGTTCGATTTGCTCTAACTCTGTTCTATTTGCTCTAACTCTGTTCGACTTGCACTAATTCTGTTCGACTTGCTCTAACTCTGTTCGACTTGCTCTAACTCTGTTCGACTGTGCAAAACTTTAACTAAGTGTGCTTAGTTGTGCCCGACTTTTTTACTACTTGGGCACCGAGTTTGCTTAGCCCATGACGTTATACAACCACTATCTTATCATAATATTATACACTTGGCATACTTAGCCTGCACGTGACATAAATAGTCACTTAAACTGATTATAATATTGTACTCTTGGCATACTTAGCCTGCGGTCACATACATAGCCGCATAATCTAATTTTTGCACGCTTGGCAATTGAACACACTTGGTTACTACTCAAAACTAAACGCAAGTGGTTTTCCAAGACAATGATTATTGCACACTTGGCAATTGAACACACTTGGTTACTGCTCAAAACTAAACGTAAATGGTTTTCCAAGAGAATGATTATTGCACACTTGGCAATTGAACACACTTGGTTACTGCTCAAAACTAAACGCAAATGGTTTTCCAAGAGAATGATTATTGCACACTTGGCAATTGAACACACTTGGTTACTGCTCAAAACTAAACGCAAATGGTTTTCCAAGAGAATGATTATTGCACACTTGGCAATTGAACACACTTGGTTACTGCTCAAAACTAAACGTAAATGGTTTTCCAAGAGAATGATTATTGCACACTTGGTTACTGCTCAAAACTAAACGCAAATTGTTTTCTAAGGCACTGATTATTGCACGCTTGTCAATTGAACACACTTGGTTATGCTACTGCTCATTTGGAAACTAAACGCAAATGGATTTCTAAGGCACTAACTATTGCACGCTTGTCAATTGAACACACTTGGTTACCTACTGCTTATTTGGAAACTAAATGCAAAAGGATTTGCAAGACACTGCTACTATTATTTGCTATTGCAAGAACACTTTGTTAATGCACTTTTGGAAAATAAACGCAAATGGTTATCTAAGACACAGATTATTGCATATTTTGCAATGGATCAAACAATGGCAAAATATGATGTGATATCATAAAAATAAGATTTACTATTAATGATTCAAAGTTCTTGGCTACGCAACCCTTTACGCAGGTGCTCATGAAATTCCAAACACATGGTGAAAACTTAGAACCACACGATCACCAGCATTTACAAAAATCTTTCTGTCAGAGAGTAGCCCTGATCAGATCTTCTTGCAACCACCGACAATCGTACGGTGACACAATATGCCAACACGATTAGAGAGTTGCTCCAACCACGCATTAGCACATGTTTCCTATATTAGCAATCAACACATGAAATACTGATTTTTTTTTTGTACAAAATGTTCTGAACATAGCCATTGCAAATCGAAAGGATTTATGTACAAACGGATCGTCTCGGTACAATACCGACCGCTTATCCATCAAATTCCATACGAAATGATTGGCTTGTGAAATAACTAAATGTCATGAATTTTTATATAAGAATTAAAAACATTCCATAAAAAGAGTTATCACGTCTGGATAGTCTCGGTTTATTACCGACCATTCGTGCGAACAGCTATTTAAATTGGAATACTTGCGGAAAGTACCCGCATTTAAATCAATTAAATTAATCATGGCAATCTGGCCTAGAACTTTTTCAATATTTTTCTAAAATAATTACTAGGTAATTACTAGTCGTCATGAAATTTTATAGAAGAACAGGTATCTACCAGAAAACTTCCATAAAAAGCGTTATCACGTCTGGATAGTCTCGGTTTATTACCGACCATTCGTGCGAACAGCTATTTAAATTGGAATATTTGCGGAAGATACCCGCATTCAAATCAATTAAATCAGACTAGGCAGTCTGGCCAAGAACTTTATCAATATTTTTCAAAATAATTATGAGATTATTAACTAAAACATACCTGGGTTCATCCCACTTCTGAAATATCGTAGATCACTATGCACTTGATATTAATTTAATTTTAGCAGTACTACTATAGCTTGAGACAACTTGCCAGTTTAACGCTCGGGACCGAAGTGGCTGCTTTACAGCTGGTGATTTTCCATCATAGCTCGTTGGCGGCAAATATCGCAACTACCACGCGATTGGACGTGCCCCTTATTGGCTAGCGTGTCTCGTCCAATCGTGTTTTACAAAAATGGTGTTGCCAGGCGTAATCAGTGTTACCAAACTAACTGAAGTAATACTTGACAATTTCAAAACAGATGACAGGTGGCTATAATTATTGACGTACCAAAAATCACGACATTTGTATACTAATTGTAATTAACTGTTTCAGATTAATCTCACTTTTTACTAATGGGCAAATTTAACTCGACTGTAACTATTTGTGATCAAGTGTTAGGTGCATACTTTAATAGTAAACTCTCAATTATTATACTCCACTGTAAGCAGATTACTTTACATAAAACTATACCCGACCAATTGTAGATTACCAACGTATTGTAGCAAACTATAAGTAGTTGTTTTCAACTGTAAATAATTGTAATCAATAAATATTAAATGAAGTTAACTATGACAATTTATAAATTATCCGCATTAATTGTATTCAACTGCAACTTTGCCACAATTAAGTAATTGTTATTTAGTCTAATAAATTGTAGTCATTCGAAAAACTAGACCCCGAAGTACCAATAGGACACTTACTTATGGTGGTATTCCTCCTAATGTCTGGAACAGAACTAGACTTATTGCCATAAATGGCACCACCTCTAAGATTATAAAAGCTAGCTTACTATTTTTATCAATGTCTTTTAACTATGTTGTTAGCGTACCTAATTCTAACTGTACGGTGATTATCTTAAAATTAACTATAGGAAGACTAACACCTCACTACAAACTGCTAAGACTAAATTACATTTAGGCTTACCTAACGCAAGTTCATTATTTAACTAACTAACACAGTAGAAGAAGAGTAGGTAAAGCCTTTACCTACTCTTCATGTAGTTCCTCGTTGGAAATGGTTCCTATTAGGATCTAGGCATATCAGTTGATTCAAAACTACACTTTGTGCTCAAATTGAGAATATAGTTAATGAAGCTTGTAAGTTTTATGACTCTTATGCAAACATGTGTGCGTACTCTTCTCTATACATAATTTCTGAGTAAGGGCTCGCCACGTCTGCCTGGAATAATTTTAATGATAAATATAATATACATAACAATATAATTTATAATATAACATAATATATAAATTCTAACGCTCTTCAATTAATAACGCCTCCATTGCAGGTCCTCATAATTATGATCACATACGTTACAAATACTGAAGCAGCAAAGGTTGCTACGTGATCAACTCCTATCACACAATTATTATCATAACAAGTTCACTGTAATAGTTTAGCCAAACCTATATACATGTACCATACTGTTCCCGGTCAATTAGAGATACATATGTAAATGTGCGTAAATAACTTATATTATTTGCGAAGCGTCCGGATGTATGCGAGCTACGCTGTATAGAATGACAAAAAGCATTTAATAAGGACCTCTCAAACTCATATATTTGCTACTTTAGCTATATTGTATAAGAAAGCCATCAACCTTATGTCGTCTGAAAGTGCAAATATCAAGTAAAAGATTTTTACAAATTTACATAATTTAACGCTGTCAAATGTTTACTATTTTTACAAATTTACATAATTTAACGCTGTCAAATGTTTATTATCACCACCCCACGTTGTAAGCAACTACTAGTAGAACAAATTATCTGCTACTGAAACAATCATACTCAACTGCTGCTACTTTTGCATCGCTAAATAACTAATAGGTTTAGTGCACCGCGGCCCTGACTTAATAATTTAATGAAAACTACATAACATTGCATTTTACAGACATTCTTTCAATAAAGAAACTGAAATCGTGCGTAGACCTTTTCGAAAACAATAATACTAGGAATGCGTCTATCGGTAACGGTATTGCATTCGCTCTTGCGCACAAATGGAGTTTTTAACGTTTTATAGTGCACTCTTAACTTGTAACAATAACTGTCTATTAACTGCACTCAACTTATTCAATTGTTTTTGACGGTAACTTTTAACTTAGTTTTGTGAATTGGAACTTTTTCAACTGTACTCTACTTTAATTGACATCTACTTATTTGAATTGATTTTCAAACAATTTATGAGCATAATACAAAAAGGTCATCTACTACTGAAATTTACAAAGTGAAATTTACAAAGTGAACTAATTACCTCTTAGAAAATTAGACTGAAGTTCATTTTTTTCATATTTAATTAATAGCGCTCAAATAGCGCTCTACTTTTATGTATTGAGCTAAATTGAGATTTAATTGAATTCTGTTCGATTTGCTCTAATTCTGTTCGATTTGCTCTAACTCTGTTCTATTTGCTCTAACTCTGTTCGATTTGCTCTGACTCTGTTCGACTTGCACTAATTCTGTTCGACTTGCTCTAACTCTGTTCGACTTGCTCTAACTCTGTTCTATTTGCTCTAACTCTGTTCGATTTGCTCTGACTCTGTTCGACTTGCACTAATTCTGTTCGACTTGCTCTAACTCTGTTCGACTTGCTCTAACTCTGTTCGACTTGCTCTAACTCTGTTCGACTGTTAGAGACTTTAACTAAGTGTGCTTAGTTGTGCCTGACTTTTTTACTACTTGGGCACTGAGTTTGCTTAGCCCATGACGTTATATAACCACTATCTTATCATAATATTATACACTTGGCATACTTAGCCTGCACGTGACATAAATAGTCACTTAAACTGATTATAATATTGTACTCTTGGCATACTTAGCCTGCGGTCACATACATAGCCGCATAATCTGATTTTTGCACACTTGGCAATTGAACACACTTGGTTACTACTCAAAACTAAACGCAAGTGTAAGGGGGGTCCTACGGGAATCTCTAAGTAAAACCCTCACTACAAAAAAATAACTACGTTTATTACGTTTTTAAAGGTTTAACAAAAAAATATTCTAACATCTAATCAAGACGGTTCCTAATTCAACGTGTAGGGAGTCGAGAGCATAAAGACCGCTAACGGTGCAATATGGACCTCTAACCATACACGTCGAGGAGTAGTCTGAGACCGATTCAGCTCGCGAGCAAGTTAGGACCAACCTAGGTTGATGCACTAGTTGCCCTCGAGTGTACCGAACGCAGACTGCTGGCTGCACTGCGCGAGGCCGTATTTATATGCGCTCAGGGGCTCGGCGGCGTGTGCGGCGGGGTTGGGGGGTGTTGCGCGGTGGCTGCTTGATGGTGTCCGATGTGTGCGTGCGCGCTGTTGTAGGATGCTCAACGGGTTGCGTGGTGTGCGTGTGCTCGGGGATATTGGGTAGTGTTACAGTCTCCCCCTCTGGACCTGAAGTCGTCCCGACGAAGAGTCCAGGTGCTGTCATCTGCTTCCTTGGTCTACCGCGTCTGCGCAAAGGTCTTTCAGGATTAGGTACAGTGGTGGCTGAGCCTCTATAAGGGCTCAGCGCTGAGGAGTGATATATACCCATAGGACGTCCAGGATCAGTTGGATTCGCCACCTCGTAGGAGCAGGGTCCATGTTGCCGCAGTATCGTGTAGGGGCCGTCGCGACGTGGTGCGAACTTAGCCGTCTGATGGAGGGCAGCATTGCTGGGGACATTGGATGCAACCAGGACTAGGTCACCTGGCTGGTAGGCAGGCGTGGGGCGTCGGCGCTCATCAGTCCATTTCTTTCTTGATTCTTCTTTGTCTTCTTGAATTTCTCGCGCTCGTTTCCATGTGTCTGCTAATAGAATGAGTTTAGGGGTTATTTCGGGAATGAAATTTTCAGAGAGGACGATTTGACGAAGATCGTGATTAACATCGTCGAACGTTCTTAATTCTCTTCCGAATGTCAAAAATGCTGGGGTGAAACTTGTGCTAAGGCAACGCGAAGTATTCATTGCATATCTTATGCTTGGAAGTTTCTCCGACCAGGTACGATGATTATCTTCTACTAGGATGGCAAGCTGAGTCTTCATGTCCCGGTTTTTTCTTTCTACAGGATTTGCTTCTGGATGGTACACAGGGGTGAATGAGTGCTGAACATCTAAACAGAAGGTCAACTTCTGCATTACGGCGCTAACAAATTGCGTTCCGTTATCGCTTATCAATCGTCGTGGAACTCCATAACGAAGAAAGATTTCATTAAGCAGTACCGTAGCGCATGCTTCTGCTGTAGCTTGTTCGAGGGCAAATAATTCAACCCAACGGGTGGCGACGTCTTCCACGATGAAGATCCAAACCTTATTGTCCGGAGTCGGTGGTAGAGGACCAAACAAATCAAAAGAAATGGTCTCAAAACGCTGGTTCATCGCAGTAGTCTGTAACAAACCCGCAGGTTTCATATTGCTAGGTTTGTACCTTTGGCACTTGATGCAGTTTTTTACATAGGCTTCTATGTCTTTTCTCATTCCCTTCCAGTAGTACCGAGACGATATTCGATACAGAGTTTTATCAACCCCATAGTGACCAGCTGTCGGATCATCATGGTAGCATTTTAAAACTGCTAATCTTTCGTGCTCAGGGATGACGAGTTGTGCGGTATCACCATCGTTCTCTTCAAGATAACGATGTAACATTCCACTATTCATAAAGTAACCCTTGTTTGACCAATAAATACCATTCTCATTTTGAACAGGGTTTTCTAATGTATCCATTATTTTCTGCAACACTTCGTCTTTTCGTTGCTCATGTCGAATTTCAGCACCAGTTCTTCGGGGCATATCCACTGAAACGATGCAAACACTGTAATTTTCTTGGCTATCTTGACAAGGCGGGCGGGAAAGTTGATCAGCGACTACATTCGTTTTGCCCTGTATATACTCAATCTTCAGATTGTACGGTTGTAATTGTAGAGCCCATCGTGCCAGACGTCCGGTAGGGGATTTGATCGACATTAACCATCGTAAAGCCTGATGATCCGTAGCGATCACTACCGAAGAACCTTCGATGTAGCCTCTAAATTTGGATACCGCCCAGATAACCGCTAACGCTTCACGTTCTGTTGTGGAGTAGTTTCTTTCTGCTTTCGTCAGAAGGCGGCTTGCGTACTCAATGGGGTGTTCTTCGTGACCCTCCCCCTGGACCAAAACAGCCCCTAAAGCGTAGTCGCTCGCATCTGTCTTCATGATGTAGGTTTTATCCACATCCGCTTGTCTTAACACAGGAGCGCTAGTTAAGCATCTTTTCAATTCCGAGAAAGCATTCCTTTGTTCATTTTCCCATTGCCATTTAGCATCTTTCTTGGTCAACCTTGTAAGCGGTTCAGCAATCTTGGCAAATCCTGGGACAAATCGACGATACCATGAACAGGTTTGTAAAAACGATAAAAGTTGTCGTGTATTATTTGGTGCTGGAATGTTTTCGATCGCCGCTATCTTTTTGGGGTCCGTGGATATTCCTTCCTTGGTGATGACGTGCCCCAGATAGGTAATCTCTTCTTGACAAAACCGGCACTTTTGTTTATTCACAACTACGTTGTTCTTCTTTAGCAGACGGAGCAGCCTATTCAGATCTTCCAGATGCTGTTCAAACGTTGGAGACAGGAGAATTATGTCGTCCAAATAAGCTAGTATATTCATTCCCTCCAGCTGAACCTTAAGTCTATCCACAAATCTCTGGAAGGTAGCTGGAGCGTTTCGCAGACCAAAAGGCATTCTTTGGAATTGGTATAGTCCAAATGGCGTAACAAAGGCGGTCTTCTCCTGATCTTCATCTCTTATTTTTATTTGCCAGTAACCCGCACGTAGATCCAAGGACGACATGTAAGGGGTTGGCTTGGCTTCATGAAGCAGGTCGTCGATCCGGGGAAGAGGGTAAGCATCTGCTATGGTAACAGCATTGAGTTGACGATAATCTATGCAAACTCTTACATTGCCATTCTTCTTAGGGACCAAAACGACGGGAGCAGCCCATGGGGATTTCGACGGTGCAATAATACCTTCGCGTAACATTGTCGCTATCTGTTCTCGCAAGACTTCTCGGCGCGGAGGAGACATCCGGTAGGGGGGTACTGAAATTGGTTTACTATTAACCAATTCAATAGCGTGTTCTACTAAATCCGCCGGTTTCCCATGATCAATGAAAACATCAGCGTTCTCCTCCAATATCTGATCCAACTTATTCAGTTTTACTTCCAGATTCTTAACGTCATCTTCGGATTGGGACGTTGCTATCATGGCGATGTGGATATCGGGCTTGTCGTCGAAGAGCGATCTACTTCTTGGGGACAGAATGACTTCGTCATTATTGATGTGCATCACTGCGTCCCTATAAAGTGATCCGACGAACCTCGGTGAATATCCTGAGTAGGTAGTCTGGTGCGGAGGTGTGGAGAGAGACGATTCAAAGTCGATGCGAGGAGGGGGACCGTACGATCTTTCTATCTCTTCTACCTCGTATTCAGTCGTAGAAGGTGGAGTTGTCACCATTGGACTGATCATCGGCGCTAACGCCGTTATTCTTGCCAACTTGGTGATGACCGATTCTTCTGGTTGAGCTTGCACCGTGGACACGGTGGCGTCATCTTCCTCGTTGACCAGGTCATACTTGCTTCCTGGACTGTCCAGAAAGTGGAATAGTAGTTGCGGCAGATTTAGAATTATGTTAGCATCTTGTATGAAATCTACGCCTAGAAGAGTTCGGTTGTCCTGAGATTCAGGGAGCACGATGAAATTGGTGGGAATTACTCGTCCACACAACTCAACGGGTATCACCGCCCTCTGTATTTGTTGTTTCCGCCGTAGTCCATCTGCGAGGATGACATTCGCTCTCTCACTAGTGAACTGTACTCCTTTTTGTTTCATAACCTTGTATAAGGATGTAGATGCAACGCTCAACTTTGCTCCGGTGTCAATGTGTGCATGACCACTGACGCCGTTAGTCACAATCTGGACGGTAGGACGAAGTCGAGATACGGCAGACAGGCTCGCGTTGAGTGAGTAAAACTCCACGTCGACTGCGCCAACCTTTTTCTGGTTACATTTCTGGCATTTGCTTCGCACTACTCCTGGCTCTCCGCATCCATAACACGTGATTTTGTTGGATGGCTGCTTAGCTACCACTGGTGAAACGGTGGGCACACTAGGCTTAGTGGTACTGCTGGATCTTTCTTTCTCCTGTTTGATTTTTTTGCGACATTCCGTTTCAGAATGACCATACGCGCGGCAGCAGTTACATCTGATTCTTGCCCTGGGAGTATTTGCGTCATTGTCGATCAGCGTGTCTTCTATCTGTCTGGCCTTCTTAAGAAAATCCTCGAAACTTCTTACAGTGTCTCTGGGAACCTTGTCTCGTACAGCTGCGTGAAGTGATGTGTAAAGGATGTCGAGGCATTGGGATTCTGTCAGAGATGGCTTAGGCAACTCAGCCATCAGTGCTCGTTTCTTTGCTACAAATAGTTCCACACCCTTCGGAGATAGTTGTTTCTGCGCTATGAGTTCGTCGTATATCTTGTATGCTGGTCTTTTCGGCGCAAATGTTGTTCTCAGTATTTTTAAGGCCTCATCCCAAGTACTGATCTCATGTTTCACGCCTACCCACCATGTCGTCGCTTCTCCGGTTAACAAAAGCGTCAGCCCTTCAATGGCATCTTCGTCGGTGACTTTTTCTATTTTTTTATAAGTTATGATAGTTGACAGAAATGCTTCTACTTTTGTAGTGTCCCGAGACCCATCAAACCTTGCTGTACAAGAGGCAAAACTACCGTGCTTACTCTCTGAAGGAGGTATACTATTCCTACTTGCAAGGGCATCTATCAAATCCCGGAACTGATCAGTTGTAAAACTTACATTCGCCATATCTTTTCCTATGCGTTTGCTGCGTCTAGGAAATATCTTAAAGAGATCAATTTTTTGAAACTATCAAAACTAAATTAGAGAAAAGAAAAAAAACTGAGGGTAGTTTGTAAAACAAAACGATTGATAAAATTTTCTTTTAGTCGAACGACGGACTATACTTAATAAAAAAAAATATGAGGGTAGTTTGTAAAGATCAATCTTTGATCAATTACAAATTTTAATAGAACGAGCAAAAATAAAAAAAAAAAAAAATTGAGGGTACTTCAAAATTTTAACGAAAAAAAAAATAATAGCTAGATAGTAAAGTGGGCAATTTACGAGCTCCAAAGTGGGCGCCAATTGTAAGGGGGGTCCTACGGGAATCTCTAAGTAAAACCCTCACTACAAAAAAATAACTACGTTTATTACGTTTTTAAAGGTTTAACAAAAAAATATTCTAACATCTAATCAAGACGGTTCCTAATTCAACGTGTAGGGAGTCGAGAGCATAAAGACCGCTAACGGTGCAATATGGACCTCTAACCATACACGTCGAGGAGTAGTCTGAGACCGATTCAGCTCGCGAGCAAGTTAGGACCAACCTAGGTTGATGCACTAGTTGCCCTCGAGTGTACCGAACGCAGACTGCTGGCTGCACTGCGCGAGGCCGTATTTATATGCGCTCAGGGGCTCGGCGGCGTGTGCGGCGGGGTTGGGGGGTGTTGCGCGGTGGCTGCTTGATGGTGTCCGATGTGTGCGTGCGCGCTGTTGTAGGATGCTCAACGGGTTGCGTGGTGTGCGTGTGCTCGGGGATATTGGGTAGTGTTACACAAGTGGTTTTCCAAGACAATGATTATTGCACACTTGGCAATTGAACACACTTGGTTACTGCTCATAACTAAACGCAAATGGTTTTCCAAGACAGATTATTGCATATTTTGCAATGGATCAAACAATGTCATTGTTTGATCCATTGCAAAATATGCAAAATATGTCACAACAAACCTTCATTGTCGGTTGAATTGTTAGAATCATCTGTTGTAAAATGTAATGAAGTTTTTATCTTCAGTCATGTAAACGCTAATGATGTAGTGAAAACTTTTAAATTAATTAATATCAAAAATACAGAGGATCTCTGGGGTATTTCAACGAAAGTACTAAGTTCAATCATCAAGGAAGTGATATATTCCCATCCGCCCCATTATCCTCCCCATCAATGGGGCAGTTGGGAAAAAAAATTCCCATCTGCCCCATCGTTCAAGTCAATGGGGTGGATGGGATTTTTTGCCCCATTGACTTTTTAATAATATAAAGAATAAATCTCACTATTCATATTCAGATACTCTTACAATAGGAAATAAAAAGGACAACTTATTTGAGCTAATCAAGTTCTGGTTTATTGTAAATATTTCTTTTCGTAAACTACGCTAATTTAAAAATCAAATAATAATCTTAGGAAAAGCAGTGAGAAATCAAAAAATCATACGAAATTAGTTTTCTAATCTTAAATACAGTTGTTTTTAAATACTTTATATCACAGTGAGATAATCACATTTTTACAATAATTATTTTTATAAAAACTAAGGCCTTAAAGATCTTCATGTTTGATCAATATGTACACGAAATTCAAATGCAGCTTGTGAATGGCATGATTACGACCGGGCATTTTTTGGAGAAACTCCGATAAAACAAAGTTTTAATCAAGCAACTAATTGTAAATGTTGATTTTTAGTTTTTATTACAAAGATGATTGTAAGTGATTACTGTGATAGATATTTTTATTGAGGCTCTTGTACCTTAGATGCCTTATCTAAAAGATAATTATTGTAAGATTCTCTGATTACACACTGTGATAAAAAATATTTGAATGCTACATTTTATATGGTATTTGTTTGAAAAATAGTAGTAAAATATGATGTCAGTAATCACACTATAATTTACTATTATTTTTATATAATATCTAGTTATTTTATAAATAATAAAAAACATTAGTTATAAAATAACTTTATTACAATTTGTTGATTAGTTTCTATTTTCAAAGATTGGAAGAGAGTGAAGAAAGAGATTGTGAAATTAGTGATAAAACAAAGTTTTATAGTATAAGCAAATTATTGTTAATTTAGTTGATGTTTTTAGTTTTTTTTTATGTGGCACTTGTACCTTTAAGGCCTTAGTTTTTATAAAAATAATTATTGTAAAAATGTGATTATCTCACTGTGATATAAAGTATTTAAAAACAACTGTATTTAAGATTAGAAAACTAATTTCGTATGATTTTATGATTTCTCACTGCTTTTCCTAAGATTATTATTTGATTTTTAAATTAGCGTAGTTTACGAAAAGAAATATTTACAATAAACCAGAACTTGATTAGCTCAAATAAGTTGGCCTTTTTATTTCCTATTGTTCCTACTAACAGTTAATTATGTAAATAGGAACAAGAGTATCTGAATATGAATAGTGAGATTTATTCTTTATATTATTAAAAAGTCAATGGGGCAAAAAATCCCATCCACCCCATTGACTTGAATGATGGGGCAGATGGGAATTTTTTTTCCCAACTGCCCCATTGATGGGGAGGATAATGGGGCGGATGGGAATATATCAAGGAAGGATATGGCTCCTTGTTTAATGCCTTTATATATATATTATGTATATTATGCCTTTATTTTCAATAGTTGCGTCGACGCAGGAGTTTTTCCTGATCTCATGAAATATAGTAAACTTGTTCCTCTTTATAAATCTGGTAGCCACACTGATCCGGCCAATTACAGGCCTATTTCCATACTACCTGCATTCAGCAAAATTTTTCAGAAAATAATTCTCACTCAGTTAACCTGCCACTTCAACGTTAATAGGTTATTCCATAAAAATCAATTTGGCTTCACCAAAGGTAGATCGACAACAGACGCAGGTACAGTTCTATTAAAACATATATTCGATGCTTGGGATAAAGCAAAAAACGCTATTGGTATATTTTGTGATCTTTCTAAAGCTTTTGATTGTGTAGATCATGGTACTTTAATTAGCAAATTGAAACATTATGGAATTAATAACAAGGCACTGGACCTTATGCAATCATATCTGTCTGAAAGAGTTCAAAAAGTTGATATTGGTAAAGAAAGATCTAGAGGTTCGAAGATTGAATTAGGTGTTCCGCAAGGATCAATATTAGGTCCATTTTTATTTTTAGTTTATGTAAATGATCTTCCTTTTTTAGCAGAAGATTTTTGTGATATAGTCTTATTTGCTGATGATACTTCGTTGATTTTTAAAGTTGATAGAAATAAATATAATTATGACGACGTAAATAGTTCTCTGTCACAAATACTTGATTGGTTCACCGCCAATAACCTCTTACTCAATGCTAAAAAAACCAAATGCATAAAATTCATGTTACCAAATGTAAGAGAATTCCCTACTAAAATTATGCTAAGGGATGAGATAGTTCCTCTTGTAGACTCTACCATTTTCCTAGGGCTACATATTGATTCCTCTCTGCAATGGAGACCGCAAATTGATGCTCTTGCAGGCAGACTTAGTTCAGCAGCCTATGCAGTTCGAACAATTAGATATATTACCGATGAAGATACAGCTAGGTTAGTTTATTTCAGTTACTTCCATAGTATTATGTCCTATAGTATTTTGCTATGGGGACAGGCGGCGGACATACAGACTATCTTTGTACTTCAAAAAAGGGCGATCCGTGCGCTTTATAAATTAAAGCCACGCGATTCTTTGAGAGAATTATTTAAAGAAATAAATATCTTGACAGTAATATCACAATACATCTATGAAAATTTAATGTATACGCATAAAAACAAAGACAACTTTTTGAAAAACTGTGATGTTCACGCTAGAAATACCAGAAACAAAAACAAATTACTTATACCATCGTACAGATTACATAAGGTAGGGAAGTCATTTATGGGAAATTGCGTGCGCTTCTATAATAAGCTTCCATCTGAAGCAACTGAGCTCCCTATTCGTAAATTTAAACAATACATAAAACAAAATCTTATTAAGAAAGCATTTTACTCGATAGATGATTCATCATCATCATCATCAGCCTATGTTAGTCCACTGTTGGACATAGGCCTCCCCTAATGAGCGCCATAGCGCCCTGTCTTCGGCTTGTCGCATCCAGCATCTGCCAGCAGTCTTTCGCAGATCGTCATCCCACCTGGTCGGAGGGCGTCCTACACTACGTTTACCGAGTCGCGGTCTCCACTCAAGAACACGTTTACCCCAGCGGTTATCGGTTCTTCGCGAAATATGGCCGGCCCACTGCCACTTCAGTTGGCTAATTCTCTGAGCTATGTCGATGACTTTAGTTCTCTGTCGGATGTATTCGTTACGAATCCTATCCTTCAGAGAAACTCCGAGCATAGCTCTTTCCATAGCGCGCTGAGCGACTTTGAACTGGTGGACCAACCCTATCGTGAGTGTCCACGTCTCAGCTCCGTAGGTCATGACTGGTAGGACGCACTGATTAAAAACTTTCGTTTTCAAACATTGCGGTATGGATGACGAGAAGACTCGACGTAGTTTTCCGAACGCTGCCCAGCCTAGCTGGATCCTCCTCTTGGCTTCCTTCTCGAAATTGTTTTTACCCAACTGCAAAATCTGCCCGAGGTAAGTGTACTCAGAAACAATTTCGAGAAGGTGGCCATGTACGATCACCGGTCTTGGATCAATGTGGGCATTGATCATGACTTTGGTTTTATCCAAATTCATGCCAAGACCGATACATCGGGAGGCTGAAGCTAGACTGTCCAGCATCCGGTTCAGCTCCTCTAGCGACTCCGCCATTAAGACTATGTCATCAGCGAATCGCAGGTGTGAGATGTAGTCGCCGTTTATGTTGATGCCCTTGTCTTTCCAGTCCAGCGTCTTAAACATATCTTCCAACGCGCTCGTGAACAGTTTCGGGGATATGACATCCCCCTGCCTCACTCCTCTGCGCAGTTGGATCGGTTTAGTCTGCTGGTCCTGTACTCGGACACTCATCGTAGCGGCTTCGTAGAGACATCTCAGCACCTCGATATAACGATAGTCTACTTGGCATCGCTGTAAGGATTGTAGAACAGCCCAGGTTTCAACGGAGTCAAAGGCCTTCTCATAGTCCACAAAAGCCAGACACAGGGGCTGATTATACTCTTCGGACTTCTGTATAATCTGCCTCACTGTGTGAATGTGGTCTATGGTACCATATCCTCCGCGAAACCCAGCCTGCTCCGGTGGCTGAAACTCGTCGAGTCTCCTGGCGAGACGGTTCGATATAACTCGTGAGAAAAGCTTATAGACGTGACTTAGGAGCGAGATGGGTCTATAATTTTTAAGAAGGGTTTTATCTCCCTTCTTAAAAAAGAGCACCACCAAACTCCCACTCCACGCCTTTGGAGTTCTCCCACTGTGAAGGACGGCGTTGAAGAGGCTCTGTAACTCCTGTATAACAGGGTATCCTCCAGCTTTCAAAAGCTCTGATGTTATTCCGTCCTCACCGGGGGCTTTTCCATTTTTAAGCTGCCTCAGAGCTAACACGATCTCGTCTTGACTGATGTCTGGCAGTTCGTCGGTATAGTGGCGTATCAAGGTGGCTCTAGAATCGTGGTCGTCTCGTTGGGAACGGGGAGCATGTGCAGCGTATAAACGGCCATAAAAGTCCTCTATCTCGGCCGATATCTCCGGCTTCGACAAAACGGTCCTTCCGTCGTGCGTTGAAAGCTTCGTCAGGTGGCTCCTTCCAAGCTGCTGAGTGAATACTTTGGACCCTCGGTTTCGCTCTATCGCCTCTTCAATGAGGCGTGTATTAGAGCTCCGAAGGTCGCGTCGTACCATCTTCGCAATTCGCTTGTTCAGGTCTGACCTCTCTGACGAAGTCGCTTGGGTGGTTTCCCGTCTTTTTGTCATCAGCCCAAGAGTCTCATCCGAGAGTTTGGACTTCTTACCAGTACGCTGCTTTTTGCAAAACTTGATGCCCTCGTCCCTCAGCGTTTCTACCAGATTGTGTAGGGTCTCGTCAGCGTCATCAGTGGGTTCCAAGGCAGCGAATCTATCCCCGAGAAGCTGCTGAAACTTCTCGGTGCCCGCCATGATTTGGATTGGGTTCGGTCGGAGCGTGGACTTCACCAGACGGTTTCTTTCAAGCTTCAAATTTATATTCAGAGAGCCTCGAAGGAGTCGGTGATCAGATCCGGTATTGAACCTGTTGATCACTGAGACATCTCTGAATATATGCTTGCTATCCGTCATGATGAAGTCGATCTCATTTTTAGTCACAGAATCGGGACTCCGCCATGTCCACTTCCTTTGGGGCTGTTTCTTAAAGAAAGAGTTCATTAAGAACAGCCCCTCTTTCTCAAGGAAGTTGACGAGCATTTGTCCCCTGTGATTTCGAACACCAAAACCATGTGGGCCTATTCGGGATTCGTTGCCAGTCTGGGTTCCCACCTTGCCGTTAAAGTCCCCCATAACAACGTTGAAGTGAGCCTTGGTGGTGTGATGTAAGGCTTTGGATATGTCTTCGTACATATCCTCCACTTCATCATCCGAGTGTGTCGAGGTCGGTGCGTAAACCTGAATGACCTTCAAGCTGTAGCGCTTAGACAGCCGAAGGATCAGGTACGCTACCCTGGTCGACACACTGGAGATTTCTTCGACGTTGTTAGAGAGGGCCTTATTGACGAGGAAACCTACGCCACCCTGGGATGTTTTATCACCCTCACGAAAGTAGAGAAGATGGCCCGAGTCTAGGGTTACGGTGTCCTCCCCCTCTCTACGGACTTCACATAACCCTAGAACATGCCATTTAATGTTCTCTAACTCCACTTCCAACTGCGCTAGATGGTGATCAAGCCTCAGAGTGCGTCCGTTAAACGTTGCCAGGGTCAGTGTGTGTGGGGTGTGGTAGCCTAATGTAGCCCGGTGATTCCTAGCACCCCCTGCCCCGCCGTTACCGTGGCCGCTACCATGGCCAGGAATAGCGAGGCGGCCGGGAACTGGGGGCCATTTTGTGGCGGTTCTTGTCATTTGGGGGTATTGCCCATAATCCCCACGCTGGGCATGCGGGTTGGGGATCGCAGTTTAGTGGAGTAGTTCTGCAGAGGGCGCTGCTGCCCGCCCCCCGGTGTGTTTCCCTTAGTCGCCTCTTACGACACCCACGGGATGAGTTGGGGTGGTGAAATTCTTTATTATGCCGTCACCACACGGCACACGGATAGATGATTACGTTAACGATAATAATGCTTGGCCAGATGTCGCTCCATTCCACACCGACATGTAAGAAATTGAATGTTGTGCTTAGCTTCATATTATGTATTTAAATAATTATTGACATGTATCTAAATCATTTTAAACTTAGATTTAGATAGGCAATAACAAACATTGTATTAGACACATAAGTTATATGAATGTACTAGTGGTTTCTTTTTCACTTCTTCCACTAGTGGACAAAAAATTGAAGTGAAGAGAAATCAATAACATATTTATTTCTTTTTTATAATAATTAACTGTATAAAATTTGACTTGTCTAAGTGCTTATTTTGTAAGCCTAAAGAAATAAAGTTATTGAATCTGAATCTGAATCTAATGGCAAATGATGTGATATCATAAAAATAAGATTTACTATTAATGATTCAAAGTTCTTGGCTACGCAACACTTTACGCAGGTGCTCATGAAATTCCAAACACGGTGAAAACTTAGAACCACACGATCACCAGCAGTTACAAAAATCTTTCTGTCAGAGAGTAGCCCAGATCAGATCTTCTTGCAACCACCGACAATCGTACTGTGACACAATATGCCAACACGATTAGAGAGTTGCTCCAACCACGCATTAGCACATGTTTCCTGGATTAGCAATCAACACATGAAATACTGATTTTTTTTGTACAAAATGTTCTGAACATAGCCATTGCAAATCGAAAGGATTCATGTACAAACGGATCGTCTCGGTACAATACCGACCGCTTATCCATCAAATTCCATACGAAATGATTGGCTTGTAAAATAACTAAATGTCATGAATTTTTATATAAGAATTAAAAACATTCCATAAAAAGAGTTATCACGTCTGGATAGTCTCGGTTTATTACCGACCATTCGTGCGAACAGCTATTTAAATTGGAATACTTGCGGAAAGTACCCGCATTTAAATCAATTAAATTAATCATGGCAATCTGGCCTAAAACTTTTTCAATATTTTTCTAAAATAATTACTAGGTAATTACTAGTCGTCATGAAATTTGATAGAAGAACAGGTATCTACCAGAAAACTTTTCCATAAAAAGCGTTATCACGTCTGGATAGTCTCGGTTTATTACCGACCATTCGTGCGAACAGCTATTTAAATTGGAATATTTGCGGAAGATACCCGCATTCAAATCAATTAAATCAGACTAGGCAGTCTAGCCAAGAACTTTATCAATATTTTTCAAAATAATTATGAGATAATTAACTAAAACATACCTGGGTTCATCACACTTCTGAAATATCGTGGATCACTATGCACTTGATATTAATTTAATTTTAGCAGTACTACTATAGCTTGAGACAACTTGCCAGTTTAACGCTCGGGACCGAAGTGGCTGCTTTACAGCTGGTGATTTTCCATCATAGCTCGTTGGCGGCAAATATCGCAACTACCACGCGATTGGACGTGCCCCTTATTGGCTAGCGTGTCTCGTCCAATCGTGTTTTACAAAAATGGTGTTGCCAGGCGTAATCAGTGTTACCAAACTAACTGAAGTAATACTTGACAATTTCAAAACAGATGACAGGTGGCTATAATTATTGACGTACCAAAAATCACGACAGTAGGTAGGGCAAAACGGGCAGGGCCATTGTTTTAACTAACCCACAAATATCACCTGACACAAACATTGTTTACGAACTTGTCGGATATAAGAGCGAAGGTATTTAGGAACAGCTGATTCATTAGTGTGTTACCGTCAAAATTTGAGTTACAAATTTTATGCAACAATGTTAGAATTAAAAGTAGTATTCTCGTGTTTAATGTATGGATACTGTATACAATCAGAAGGTTAGTGTATCGTGGGTATCGTATCGTATGTTGTAGAGTAGAGATCCCTCACGACACGACTGCTACATGCCCCAGCCAGCCAGCGTGTAGGCACAAGTTCGGGATCTGATGATGCTACTCACAGCCCTGCATCACAAAGCTTGCCGTACCTACACAGGTACCTACGTGTTGTTTATCTCGTCAATTTCATTACCTACTCTATCTCTACTCTACTACCTTAAAGTAAAAAAAGTCAAAGATTTATCGTGACCAAATAAGAAACATTAGTTTTTATGCAGGTGATCTATACTAATATTATAAAGAGGAAAGATTTGATTGTTTGTTTGTTTGAATTGAATAGGCTCCGAAACTACTGGACCGATTTGAAAAATTCTTTCACCATTAGAATCCTAAATTTTCCGTGATGAACATAGGCTATATAATAATTAAAAAAAAGTTAGGGATCTGCATGAAAAATTCAATAATTGAACCGTGCGCTGTATATTCGACCTCTTTTTCTATTATGGC
>CAWVOY010000288.1:0-32052 GCA_963931895.1 Eupithecia pulchellata | reverse complement strand
GCTCGGACTGGGCGACGCCGCTGGTATTGGTAAACAAGAGCGATGGTGGACTACGCCTGTGCGCAGATTTCAAGGTAACACTCAATCCGGCTCTGTTGGTCGATAGGTATCCGCTGCCGATGGTAGATGATTTGCTTGCTAACTTGGCAGGTGGGGAGGAATTTACGAAAATTGATTTATCACAAGCCTATAATCAAATATGCCTATCTGAGGATTCAAAAAAGTACTGCGTTATAAATACTCACCGCGGATTATTCAAATATAATCGCTTAGTTTACGGGCTGTCGTCTAGTAGTGGCATTTTCCAGCGTATCGTTAGTAATTTAGTAGGAAGTATTCCTAACGTTCAGTGTTTTGCAGATGATATAATATTAACTCACAGAGACAGGGCTTCACATTTAAAAGCGTTAGATTCACTCCTAAGTAAGCTTGAATCGGCAGGTATGAAAATAAAATTAGAAAAATGTTCGTTCCTTGCAAAAGAGGTTAAATACCTAGGTTATATCGTAGACAACAACGGTATAAGGCCGGATCCCGAGAAACTACGCGCTATCAAAGACATGCCGAGCCCAACGGAAATCTCTGAGCTGCGATCCTTCCTAGGCATGGTGAACTTTTACGCTAGATTCGTACCTAAGCTCAGCGGCATACTCCACCCGCTGCACGAGCTGCTGCAGCGCGGCAGGCGGTGGGCGTGGGGCGCGCGCCACCAGCACGCGTTCGAGCGCGTCAAGCAGCTGCTGATGGGGCGGCGCGCGCTGGCGCACTACGACCCGGCCTGCGAGCTCGTGCTCTCTAGGAAACTTACCAAAGCGGAACAAGGCTATGCACAGATCCATCGTGAGGCGCTCGCGATAGTTTATTGCGTCAAAAAATTTCACCAGTATCTCATTGGTAGGAAATTTAAATTAAAGACTGATCATAAACCACTCGTTAGTATATTTGGTTCTCAAAAGGGCATACCTACCATGGCCGCTAGCCGTATGCAGCGTTGGGCGCTGATTCTATCAGCTTATGACTTTTCGATTGAATATATAGGTACGCATAGCAACGGTGCAGACGTTTTATCACGTTTACCGGTGCAGGAAAAATGTAAGGATGAGCCACCGGAACAGACTTACCTACACTTCGCAACCAATGCGATGCTTCTCGACGGCGAGGTGATAAGGCGCGAGACAGCACGGGATCCGCTTCTAAGCCGCGTGTACGGCTATATTGAAAACGGATGGCCGCAGGCAGTAGATATAAAACAACTCGACCCCTATCTCACTAGGCGGAACGAGTTATACATAGAGCTAGGGTGCGTTATGTGGGGACATAGACTGGTGATTCCTGAGTCATGTAGGCAATCTGTGCTAAGCGAATTGCACGAACCGCACATGGGTATCGTTAAGACAAAGGCATACGCGCGCAGTTACGTATGGTGGCCAGGTTTAGACGAAGCAGTGGAGACGACATGTCGCGCCTGCACCACGTACGCGGCCGCGGCCGCGGCGCCGCCCGGCGCTCCGCCCTCGCCCTGGCGGTGGCCGCACTCACCTTATGAGAGAATTCATTTAGACTTCTTAGGACCTATCGATAATCAAACATATCTTATTTCAATTGATGCAAGATCCAAGTGGATCGAGGTTTTCAGAATGACACGTACTACAGCGGAGGCAACTATAGGCAAATTACGGGAATCATGGTCGCGGTGGGGAATTCCTAAGCAAGTCGTGTCCGACAACGGACCGCCATTCACAAGCAGTCAGTTTAAAACATTCCTAGAGAGGAATGCTATTCACCAATTGTTTTCAGCGCCGTATCACCCAGCTTCAAATGGCGCCGCTGAAAATGCGGTTAAGATAGTAAAGAACGTCATAAGGAAGGCCAGACGAGAAGGAGTCGACCCGGAATTAGCTATTCAAAGATATTTGTTGGTTTATCACAACACGCCGCATTGCGCGACCGGCGCGAGCCCGGCGCAGCTATTGCAGGGCAGGCATTTAAGGACCCGTCTAGATATAATTAAGCCTGATCCGGGACGTAGGTTACGTGACCGCGAATTCGAAGCGATCGAACACGCAAAAGGATCTAGACAATTGAACCCGGGTGAGACGGTATGGTATAGGAACTTTGGATCCAATAACAAGTGGGCATCAGGTCAAATCACGGGTAGGCATGGCGTCAATAATTACTCAGTTAAATCGTCCGACGGCAAGTCGGCAGCGCAAAGACATATTGACCAACTGAGGAGCACATGCGTATTCCCTAGCGAGTCCAATACCAATGCTAGCGGCGAGCTGACAGCCGTGTCCGAGCAGTCATCGTCGCCAGGGCGACAACCTCCTAAGCCTATCATTTCGGTGGAGGCGATGGAGCAAGATTCGAACCAGGCAGCATTAGATATAGATCCATGTTCGAGACAAGACGAATCATCAATGCATCCCGCACCCCCCGTTATCGATGCAGACGTGCGCCGCGTACCTTCCCCCAGTAAGAGGGTACGCAGACCTGTTCAAAGATATGGCTTAGAAATCGATTAAATAAAAATGTTTGTTAGGTACATATATTATCTGATTTAATTAAGTAATTTAAGTAAAATTATTTTGGATATAATTAGGATAAGAGTTTTAGGTGTTTGTTTAAATAAGAAAGTAGGTGTAAGTTATCACAATCTCAATATTGTAAATTGTAAGTGTCATGTAGTGTGTAGACATTTGTGTATAAAATTTAGTTAAGTATTAGTATTAATTTAACGGTGGAGGATTGTAGTGTATGTAATAGAGGGTAGGACTAGCGATGTGTAGTTAGGTACCTACAGTCGAAAATAAACCATTCGGTCTGCTCACAAACCACAAGAAGTTTCTGTTAATTCCCATATTCCCGAATTATCCCATACATTTCATTACCTATTGAAGTGAGCAACTAGTCAAAGGCCGCGCTCAGGGATGCAATGAAGTTTGCACTCCGGCGCAGCAGTCTACGATACACGCATCTCAAGGACAGACGCGTATGAATTACCGCGATCACCCGCCACGTTAGAACTTTTGGCTCGTGTAATTAATTAGCAGTGTACCTAGTGATATCCAAGGACTTCCGAACGAAGGTGACTTCCGTATCCCCTACACTCCAGGAGGGACATCCCGCCGCCGCGCCACGCCCGAGACGAAGTGTGATCCGAGGTGGGTGCATAGTGTAAAGCATTTTATTGTGTGATTAGCTTTCCCAAGAACAGCGACAATTCTATAGGCTTTTTTATATCCGCCTTCCGCAGGATTTAATTGAGGCTTTAGTACCTAAAATAACTTTGAATCTTAGATGTACCAACTCTAATTGGCCTAAGCATCCGCATAGAATTTAGAATCAGATTATAGGTTCTTTATTCACCATTTCTGGTCCTTCGAGCCGGATTAAAGCCTAAATTTGGGTCCTAAAAGTCTAGATTATTGTTTAAAAAGGTTACGAAATTGAACTATTCATTTCTTACATCTTGCATATCGTCACACGAATCTCACCTCTATTGCATACTCGTTAAGGCCTATTTTCTTGTACAAACATCCTTGTCTACCGGCAGAAAAAATAGAAATCTTGTTCGATTATTTCGCATTTTTTGTAGATAAGCTGTTGAATTTCAAGAAAATAATAGGGAATTCATATCGTAAAATAAGTCATTGCCTTAAAAATCGTTTCTATTTCGTTAAATTGTATATCTTTTTTTCTGCTCGTGCAGTTCGGGGGTAATTCGAAATGTGCGAAGTCCACTTGGTTCACTTTAACCTTGAAAGGTTATTTGAATAACTAGGTAAATGTTCTGGGTTGTCTTAGATATGTGGTTAATACCTACCCAGGATTAATTAGATATTCTTTTGTTCATTTCGTTGTCTTGTCCTTATCGTTATAATTATAACATTTAATTAATTAATTAATGAAAATCGTAGACTCCTCCGCATTTGATTAAATTAATGCAATTTAATCATTAAACTTAGGTTAACAAATAAATTTATTTGGATACCTAGTTTATAAGTTCGCTTCGCATTGTTTTTTTTAGATGGAATGTACCTACAATCCATTCATAGTACGCTCGCATCGCATAAGTTGTTTACGATCGTTATCTACCTATAAGTAATGTATTAGGTGACTTTGATTTTTTGACGAGAATCTCTAATACACTAGGTAGGTTTGCTGTCGCATCGCATTGTTTTCATAACTCGCATTTGAGTGAATTAATATAATTCATTCATCTTAATTCGCACGGCTTACGTTATTTTTAAAGACTTTGAAATTTCTTTGATTTTTTGTTAGGAAATTCTTAGTCATTCTTAACGTAAACGAAATTGTTTCAATTGATCTTTTTTCTATGGAATCTTTAAATATTTTTATAGATTTTGAATTGTTTCAATTGATCATACATCTGATTTCTTGATATGAATTAAATATTTTTGTCAAATACTCGCGCCGCGTTTTATAGGGTTCCTTACTGTTAGAAAATAGGTGGTTCCGTATTATTTTTAGAAGTAAAGTTTTTTTTTTAACGCATTAAATTTACTGAGCGCATTAGGGTTCCGCTTGTTTGTAAACTTTGTTCGATACAAGTTTTAAGTTTTATTTTTGGTTTTTTGTTTGTATGGTAGCTAATTGGTTCTTTTAAAATACATA
Organism: Eupithecia pulchellata; assembly: GCA_963931895.1. Classification (NCBI taxonomy): domain Eukaryota; kingdom Metazoa; phylum Arthropoda; class Insecta; order Lepidoptera; family Geometridae; genus Eupithecia; species Eupithecia pulchellata. The sequence goes on along the minus strand of CAWVOY010000288.1, from coordinate 27,414 downwards.
TTTTTTCTTTTCTTTAAAATATGGAGGATAAGGTTCAATTAAAACTTTATATCGCAAAACGCGATGCAGGTTTCGCACGCGTCCAAGCTATTTATGAATCATCAAAAGCTTTGACAACAGAACGCGCTCGTAGGTCATTCATTGCGCATTCCAAGCAAATTGATAGTTTGCGCAACGAATTTAGCGAAATCTTAGATAATGTTAATCTTTTGTCGTTAAAACTTGACGATAAATACGAGATTAATTACCAAAGTTTAAATGCGTTTGATGATTTGGCTTGCGAAATTAAGGATACCTTAAGCACATTATTAGAACCGCCGCCGCCGCCGTCATCACCTTCTGCAACCACGAGCTCGGCTAGTAGGAGTGCGTACCATATAAAGGTACCGAAAATCGAACTCCCTACGTTTGACGGGGACATACAAAGTTTTCCATTCTTTTATGAAACCTTTAAAAGGGTGATTCACACAAACTCTGACCTCTCGGATTCAGATCGTATACATTATTTGTTAAACTGCCTCAAAGGCAAGGCAAGGAATGTGTCGGCAGGTTTGTGTCCCTCCGCGGAAAATTACCAAGTCGTTTGGGATGCGCTTATCGCAAAATATTTAGATACCCGTGCGCTCGCTGTAAATTATTTAAATCAGCTGTTTGTCTTAAAGTCAGGCGGTACATCTTCGCCCGCTAACTTGGAAAAGGTGTTTGATAAATTTACTGCAATTATAGCGGGAATCAAACAATTAAAAATAGAAAAACTTGATGATTTTATTTTTACTCATCTGGGCCTCAAATTAATTGACTCAGATGTAGCAAAACATTACGAAATGTCCTTGCGTGGTCAAAAGGATCAAGATGTCGTTGATTACGACTATTTCGTAAAATTTGTACGCGAACAAATTAAAATAATGTACCGCACAACAGCGCCCCCGCGCGCGGCCGCAGTGGCCCGCTCCTCCTCCCTTCTACGAAGGTATCGCAGGTCTACGTAGGCGTAGCTAACAAATGCTCCCTGTGTAGCAAAACCCATGACCATCTATTCAAATGCGCTGGGTTTCAAAAATTACAGCCATTTGAACGATTTAAGTTTATTAAGGATAATAAAATGTGTGTCAATTGCTTAAGTCAGCAGCACACTACCCTGAAATGCCAATCGAAAACCGGTTGTAAAAAATGTAATGGCAAGCATCATACAATGCTTCATTTTGAAAGACCGCCGCACGTGGAAACCGCCGCGATGGTTTCCGCCCCGGTATCCCCTAATATTACCCCCGCATCTACTCCTTCTTCGGGCTCACTTGAAGTATCCTCAGTCGCTCCAGAACGGGTCGCTTTATGTACACACTCAGCGGTACTAGGTACTAAACGGACTACCGAGGTTTTGGCTACCGCTAAGGTAGTAGCTGTAAATAAAAAGGGTAGGGACGTTGTGATCAGATGTTTGCTAGATCCCGGTTCGCAGAAGAATTACATCACTACGCGTTGTTGTCGCATGTTAGGTTTACCTATCCGCGCGGACTCTATTAGTACAGTTAGGGGTATCGGTGGTACATCTCAACCTGTTCGAGGTTCCGTCGATCTCACGTTTAGCTCGCGACTGCGTTCATTGCCCAAATACCATATCGATGCATTAGTACTGGATCAAATCACCGGCGAACTTCCGCTGTGCGGTATAAATGTTGCTGATTTGAATCACATTGATCCAAAACTAACCGCTGACGATACTTGGGGAGTGCCGGGTAATATCGACGTTTTACTCGGCGTAAAACTGTTCGCTAAGTTGTTGCGACCAGGTAGCGTCACTAGTGCACCCGGTTGCCCGGACGCGTTAGAGACTGTACTAGGTTATATCTTTATAGGAGAGGCACCCGTATTGGATCCTCCTACAGACACGCTATCGTTTTTCTCAACTTCATGCCTTGATAGTTACGATCTTCGTAAATTTTGGGAGATTGAAGATGTCTCAGCCTCTACGGTTGTAGACATAGACGATAAACACTGTGAGGAGTTTTATCGATCCACCATCACTCGCACTCCAAATGGGAAGTATGTAGCTGCCTTGCCACTCAAAACCGACGCATCAGCGTTGGGAAGCTCTTTAGACATTGCTCGTCGGAGATTCTATAGCCTAGAGCGTAGACTTAAAAAGCTACCTAACGTTAAACTCATGTATGATGACGTAATCAAAGATTATTTAAATAATAATTATATTTCGCTACTGAATAATGATAATCTTCCGCATGCTTCACATGCTCATGGGCGACAGATCGCATATTATATCCCACATCACGCTGTCATTCGCGATGATAAAACGACTACAAGGTTACGTGTAGTATTAGATGCCCGTGCGAGTACAGACAATGGGTTATCGTCCATCGCATGTCTATATGACGTTCTAGGGCTTGTTGCCCCTATGATTCTTTACGCCAAGCTTCTTATAAAAGAGCTTTGGCTCGCAAAACTAGGCTGGGATGATGTCCCGCCGACCCGCATTGTTCGCGCCTGGGAACAATTTCAGGCCGAGCTTCCTATAATTTCAGAAATGAAATTCGCACGACATATCGGTGTCGTAGATCGCTGTAAGATCACCTTGGTTGGATTCGCAGACGCTAGCGAGAAAGCCTACGGTGGAGCTATCTACGCGCATGTGGTCAAACCCCATGGGGAGATCGTTGTTTCGCTAGTTTGTGCGAAATCAAAGGTCGCCCCACTAAAGGTTATTTCGCTAGCTCGTCTTGAGTTATGCGCCGCACTCCTTTTATCTACTCTGATAAGACGAGTTTATACATTATACGCAGCTCGCCATGCCATTGAGGCTGTCGTAGCTTTTTCTGACTCAACGGTAACGTTGAGTTGGATACATTCTGAACCGCACCGCTGGCACACATTCGTGGCCAACCGCATTGCCAAGATCCACGAAAACCTTTCAGCTGAATCGTTTTTCCATGTCAAAGGCTCGGAAAATCCGAGTGACTGCCTCTCGCGTGGTTTGACGCCGGCTCAGTTGCGCCATCATCCGTTGTGGCTTGCTGGACCGACATGGCTTAAACTGCCACGATCCGAGTGGCCAATCAAGCCGTTTCGCACCGATGAGACTCAGGAACTTCTAGAAGTGAAGCCCATAGCTCTCCCGGTGATCGCACAGGATAATTTGGAGTCCTCTTCGTGTATCTTGCATGATCTAGCCTCTAGAATTTCTAATTGGTTAAAATATTTGAAAACAATATGTTTCATCTATAAATTTTTGAAACGGCTCCCCAAGGGACCCGTTACCGCTTCGGACCTTACTTTCGCTGAAAATATGGTTTGGCTTACAGTACAGAAAAAACATTTTGAACTCGACCTGGATCGACTATCTCGCAGGCAATTGTGTTCCAAAGCAATACAAAAACTAAGCCCGTTTCTTCATAACGGACTCATTCACGTCGGAGGCCGCCTAGCTAATTCAGAATTGGATTTTGATTCTCGGCATCAGATTCTCCTTCCACGTCAAGATCGTACTGTAGAGCTTTTAGTCTCACATTATCATATTAGTAACTTTCATACAGGTCCCAATTTGCTCGTGTCTCTGTTACGACAGCGCTATTGGATCCTGTCCGCACGACGAATCGCACGTCACATTACGTTTAATTGTAACATTTGCTTTAGAGCCAAACCGCGTCCCGTTTTCCCGGTTATGGCTGATCTTCCAAGATCTCGTGTAGAGACTGCCCCTAAAGCTTTCTCTCATACTGGATGCGACTATGCGGGGCCTCTACAAATCACGTTAGTTCGTAGCAGAGGCCAAAGAACCCGCAAGGCGTACATTTGCCTTTTTACGTGTATGACTACAAGAGCGCTCCATCTTGAGGTTGCTGCTGATCTCAGCACGACAAGTTTCTTGCTGGCATTCAAGCGGTTTCTATCACGTAGAGGCCCGGTGGAATGTCTTTATACCGATAACGGTACTAACTTCATTGGTGCTAGGTCATACCTACGTGAACTCTATCAATTCTTGGCTAAAGAGTATCAGCCCTTATGGGAAAAGGAACTGGCAGATCATCGCATAACGCTTAAAAATATTCCTTGTCGCGCTCCACACTTCGGTGGATGTTGGGAGAGTGAAGTCAAGAGCGTCAAAACGCATCTTTTCAAAGTGATAGGTCAGCAAATCCTCACCTTTGACGAGCTTAATACTGTATTGGCTCAAGTTGAAGCCTTGTTGAATTCAAGGCCCCTATATTCGCTAAGCTCTGACCCTTCGGAACCGTCTGCACTAACGCCGGCACACTTCTTGCATTCGAAGCCGCTTGTATTTCTTCCCACTCGTGATGTTAATGAAAATCGATTGCATCTTATTTCGCGATATGAATTGACCGATAAGCTTGTCCATTCTTTTTGGAATAGATGGCGTAACGAGTATTTGCACACTTTACAATCCAGACAGAAATGGAACATACCAGCTAATCCTATAAAATTAGGGATGGTAGTAGTCTCCATGCAAGACAATGTTATTCCTTTGCATTGGCCGTTAGGTTTAATAACTGAAATATTTCCGGACAAAAACGGGATAGTTCGAGTCGCTTCTGTAAAGACTAAAAGTGGGATTTTACAAAGTCGACCAGTTGTGAAGTTGTGCCCTCTGCCAACTCAATAAGTTTTACAGTAATTTTGTGTTTTGTCATTAGTTTAAGATTAAGATCTTACATCGCATCATGTTTAGACTATAATTAGTTTAGCGTTAATTATGTTTAGAATTTCATAATGTTTCTATTAGTTCTATTGGTAGAGCAAGAGCATGTTCATGACTTTAGAATGGAGTTTGTGACGATATGCAACTTATCTTTATTAGGTTTAGTTAACCTATTTCAATACAGGATTACATAGTCCTCTATTTCCTATTTAATTTTCTCTCTTTTGTGTTTCGAAAGTAGGAACTTTCAAGCCGGGGAAAATGGTTACGCTCGTTTATTATTTTTCTATATTATTTTTAAACTTCGCTGTTTTTGGGTGGTTGTCACGCAATTAGGAATGTTTTATGGTATGTTACCTATTGAAGTGAGCAACTAGTCAAAGGCCGCGCTCAGGGATGCAATGAAGTTTGCACTCCGGCGCAGCAGTCTACGATACACGCATCTCAAGGACAGACGCGTATGAATTACCGCGATCACCCGCCACGTTAGAACTTTTGGCTCGTGTAATTAATTAGCAGTGTACCTAGTGATATCCAAGGACTTCCGAACGAAGGTGACTTCCGTATCCCCTACACTCCAGGAGGGACATCCCGCCGCCGCGCCACGCCCGAGACGAAGTGTGATCCGAGGTGGGTGCATAGTGTAAAGCATTTTATTGTGTGATTAGCTTTCCCAAGAACAGCGACAATTCTATAGGCTTTTTTATATCCGCCTTCCGCAGGATTTAATTGAGGCTTTAGTACCTAAAATAACTTTGAATCTTAGATGTACCAACTCTAATTGGCCTAAGCATCCGCATAGAATTTAGAATCAGATTATAGGTTCTTTATTCACCAGGTGGCACCATCATTCGAAGAGCCTTCAATAACATTTGTCCCCTTCCAGAATTCTGTTGAATGCCTGCCTATCTACCAGCTTCAACCCGGGGAGTATGTCGGAGACCATGTTCAAGAGCTGCCGCCAAGCCGCCGCTCGTGCCGACAATTGCCGACTGGCGCCGATCGACCACCGAATGTCAGAAGGGACCCCGCGTCTACGCATGCCATTACACTCTCTCTCGGCCACTGTCAAAAATACACGCTTCGAAGCTCCTGGAAATACTAGTTTCATTTACCTTTATTTATTAATATCGAAGATTACACAAAAACAGCTTACTTTTTTGAAAAGGCGTACGCGCGATTTCAGTTTGTTGTTTAAAAGAAAGCCTGTTAAATGCAATGTAATTTAATTTTCATTAAATTAACACAGGGCCGCGGTGCACATAACCTATTAGTTATTTAACGATGCAAAAATAGCAGCAGTTGAGTATGATTGTTTCAGTAGCACATAATTTGTTCTACTAGTAGTTGTTTACAACATGGGGTAACATTTTTTTTACGATTGATTAACGTTAGTTACAGTTGAATTAAATAGTTACATTCGTTGTTCTTTAATTTAGTTTAGTACTACCTTGTTGACAATTTATTTAGTTATGTTTCTCTTTTCTAAGGGATAACTGACAATCACACTTAGTAATAAATTAATAATTGCCACACTAAGCTACTTAAATAAACTTATTTCTCAAAATGTAACCGGCTCAGTTATCTGCAGGTTGCTATAGAGAGGGGTGGTGATGTAAACATTAGACAGCGTAAAATTTTGTAAATTAATAAAAATCTTTTACTTGATATTTGCACTTTATCAGATGACATAAGGTTGATGGCTTTCTTATACGATGCAGCTAAAGTAGCAAATAGAGGAATTTTAGAGAGATCCTTATTAAATGCTTTTTCATTCTATGATGTGTAGCTCGCATACCTCCGGACGCTATTTACGCACATTATGGATCTCTCTAGTTGACCGGGAACAGTATGGTACATGTATATAGGTTTGGCTCATCTATTACAGTGAACTTATTATGACAATTATTGTGTGATAGGGGTTGATCAAGGAGCAACCTTTGCTACTTCAGTATTTGTAAAGTATGTGATCATATGAGCACCTGGAATGGAGGCGTTATTAATTTGAAGAGGCTCTCAGAAATTACTAAATATGTATAGAGAAGAGTAAGCACACATATTTTGCATAAGAGAGTCATACATAAAGCTTACAAGCTTTTTTTTAACTATATAAGTGTGGTTTTGAATCAACTGATATGCCTAGATCCTAATAGGAACCTTTTCCAACTGAGAACTACATAAGGAGTAGGTTAAGCCGTGTGTATTAGTTAGTTAAATTTATGAACTTGCGTTTAGGTAAGCCTTAATGTAATTTTGTCTTAGCAGTTTGTAGTGAGGTGGTAAAAGTCTTTCTGTAACAAGGGCCAGTTCTGCACTGAAGTGATTTTGCGATATATTTTAAGATAATCAGCATTAAGTAATAATTAGGTACGCTTGAAACATAGTTTGATGTCATAAATAACAAGGTCCGAGAATTTCTTGAGCAACGTCGGAGCTAACTTTTATAATCTTAGAGGTGGTGCCATTTATGGCAATAAGTTGAATTCTGTTCCAGACATAGGAGGAATACCACCATAAGTAAGTGTCCTATTGGTATTTCGGGGTCTAGTTTTTCGAATGCTTTGACTACAATTTATTGAACTTGATAACAATCAATTATTTACAGTTGAATACAACTACTTATAGTTTGCTACAATACGTTAGTAATCTACAATCGATCGGGTATAGTTTTGTATAAAGTAAGTAATTGCAGTTAATTACAGTGAGTATACAAAGTATAGTAAATATTATTTAAAGCAATCAGCTACAACAAATTAAATATTTAAGTTACACTATGCAATACCTTAGTACAATTAGTCCAATGTGACGTCAGCTTGATAGTGATGTAGGTACAATTATTTCCAGATTTGATTTTAATTAGAATCAGAAGACCTTCAGCAATTTAATTCAATTTATTCATTTATTTGAAGAACTATAGGGCTACTATTTAATAAATTATTAACAACAAAGAAGGTTGTCATGTTCCAAGGGCGATAAATTCGACAGAATGTGATGTCGGGTCCGCTAGGCTGTGGAGGACATTGACGATGCATATTATACTGAGATTCAGGATGGGCGAAAGGAGTTCTTGCACAACAAGGCCGAAGGAAGTTGCAGCAAATAAGGTATTGAAAGCTTAATTATTTCATCTCCGAGGCATCACTCAGAACTCAGAATTCAAACCTGGTAACAATAATCCAAAGTTCATTAATACGAGTAGGTATCTATCTCTAAGACTTTAATCTTAAACGGTACTTTAATGCTATCAGTGGATAATAGAATAATAGCCTATAATATTATATTGCATTACTTTTTATAACGTGCAGATGGTTTCCCTAATATATTCACAGTTCTGCACTCGGGTGAGATATACAGCTTTACAATCTTATTTCTTCAATTGTATACGGACCATCGTGAATTATTATACTAAATATTGAAAAAGGTTGCAATCTTAATTAAATTGAAGTATGTAGTCTTAATTGATCTGAATGTTTAACCAATAACTTAATAAAACCGAATGTCGTGATAATTGAATAATCCAGATTTGAGATTTGCAATGCCTATGATGAGAGCAGATTTATTGATAAAGTTATAAAAATTTTATTTCTAAAGTAAGTTGATAAATTCACACAGCCAGAGTGTTGATAGTCAATACTCCGCTTTAAGTAATTTCAATTCCTAAAATGGAACGGCTTTTTATTTCATTGTTGTCCATTGTTCAAAAACTAGTGACAAAATATATAATAGGTTCATTTTATAATTAAATTGAAATTCTGATATTTCGAAATCAGTTAGAAATAACCAAATACTTGTTGGTATCCCTGTTTAACAACAACAACAACAACAACAACAACATCAGCCTATATAGTCCACTGCTGGACATAGGCCTCCCCTAATGAGCGCCATATGTGGCATTATCCATAATTTGGGGGTTATTGCCCATAATCCCCACGCTGGGCATGCGGGTTGGGGATCGCAGTTAGGTGGAATTGTTCTACCGAGGGCGCTGCTGCCCGCCCCCCGGTGTGTTTCCCTTAGTCGCCTCTTACGACACCCACGGGAAGAGTTGGGGTGGTGCAATTCTATGCCGGCACCACACGGCACCCTGTTTAACACTAGGATTTTATTGCGAGTAAACGAGATAGGTAGCTAATTTAAATACCCAATACTTGTGGGCATCCCTGTCTAACACCAGAATTCTGATCCGAGTAAAAGAGATAGTTAGGTTATTTTCCATACTGCGTTCAACAGACAACAGTACACACAACACAACCATTTTAGTACGAGATTTTTTTATTGGTGGCGCGGACATAGTTTCTTTCCTATCCTACCACCTTTTAATTTAAATTGGCAATGAATACCTTCCTACCGCCGCCTCTATTTTTTCTTATTATTTTTATTACGTCATACAATATTATCAAAAATTCTCTTTTAGCAATTTGAATTGCTCTTGTAATTCTGGAATTACTTTTTCGCACACCATGTGCTGCCATCTATGTCAACAACTAAAACAACAATATGTAATAAGAATATGAATATAATGGGAAATAAAACAGGGAAAGTACTTACCTATCTACTATCACATTATTATTTACTAGAGTGATAAACTTGTTAAACATTCGCAATGCGAACGTAGGGGAAAATTAAAAAAGTACTCGATAAAATACCCTGTTAATAATTAATCTTTAGAATGATAAAATTGATAATTATTTCTGTCAGCACCATCTACTGCGCAATCAGACCATTAATAAAGACCACTTGTATAATCGCAACACTGCGTTCAAACACTTTGGTATGAAAGTTTTGTACAGGTGGCGTGAAATTTGCGCCTTATTTCTAGGGCGCTAAGTTTGACTTTCGGTAAAACGGCCGATCGCGTTCATTGTAGTTTGATTGACCTATCTAAAAAAGTTCAATTCGACCTTATTTCAGCGCAATAAATTTGAATTTTAATTGGTAGGGTAATACCTATATATTTACAATATATATATTAGAAAAAATAAGAATGGACATCGGCTGCCAGTGGTGCTACGTTGTTTGTTTTGTTTGCGTTGCGAGCGAACTAATTAGAAATTGCTGTTAAATCGGTTATTGTTTTGTTTTCTTAGTTGCATTTTTGCTAAGGCAGTTTCATTTTAATTTAATTTCACTAGATAATAAGTAAAAAGTACCCAGTTTGTGTGTTTTTTTACGATGTCACGAAAAGGAGAAGTGTGGACTCATTTCGATAAAAAGGATAGCATTTATGCTATTTGTAAATATTGTAAAAAGAAATTATCCTATAACCCCTTAACGGTCATAACGATTCAGATATGATAAATAGAGTTTGATTTCGATTCTGGCTTACTTTTGATGCTAAAAAAACATAAAATTAAAAAAAAATTAAAATATGTGTTTTTTTTAATTGGTGGTAAAAATATTCCCTCTAACTGCAGTGAACATTTACATTCTAGTGATATATATAAGGTATATTACGTTTGAAAATATTTTACGCAAAAACTACTGAACTAATTTTGATGAAACATTGCAACAGTATAGGTTAGAAATCAGTTTAACATTTAGGGTACTTTTTTATCATGAAATACCTAAGAGCCCTAAAGTTCCCTATAAAAGTGATATGAGATGCAAGGAAAATAAAAGACAAGTCTACAAAGATACAATGTTTTTTTATGAAATTACGTATAAATCTATTACCGAGTTACCGAGACTAAGTATAGAAACCGGAAACAAAAATTATGTTGGTTTATGGAAGTTCAGAAAGCACGGTGTTACGCATAATGGAACTTCACATTTGCTACATTTGATCTTAGATCGCTTATCTTTTATCTTAGTACTGCAATATCGGCATCTTTGATATGATGGCAGCTCCACTGGCATATGATCTCCTACGTTAGTAAAACGAGTTTCGGGAGCAGTTACATAAACAGATTTTTGATAATTTTCGGAAAGAGCAGCAGCTTTTTTTCTCACGATGAAGCCAGCAGAACGACGTTTTCGCGATGTAAAACCTCTAATCAGTCCTTTGGCTAAGGCGACACGGAACTCTAGGTTAGTCAACTCTGCAGCATTCGTATTTTTGCTATAAAGCAAATATGAATTAGTGATACAGGAATCCAGGAGAAAGTAAAATATGCGAAGCCACCACCTCTTGCTGCGCCGCCCTACAGAATATGTCCCTTTGATATGATCAAAGTGATCAACTCCTCCCATTCTTTTGGTATACTCTTTTACCACAGCAGGACATTGAACTTGAGCCTTCGTGCCATTTTTTTGTGTCCTCGTCACAAATGTTTTGTTGACTTTTGGATGAAAAGCATTCGACAACAACAGGACTTCTTTTGTGTCCTGCCAAACCACAAATGAAACGTCTCCTTTTACTCTCCATTTGTATTGACCTTTTTGCATTTTTAGATTTTTCTTTTTTTTTACAATTTTGGGTAGGTCCGCTCGTTGTCGGCGCACAGTGCCAGTAGCGTGAATGCCGTTGGCATATAGATAATTCATTATATCATACCCACAAAAAAAATTGTCGAAAGTAACATGAACCGCTGGCATATCTTTTAGTTTTTCGGTCAATTTCCTAATCACATTGGCTCCTAAATTATCTTCTACTCTGACACCGTCTTTTCCAGTATATATATCAAATTCATATATATAACCTGTATAACTGTCGCAACGGCACCACACTTTGAAGCCTCTTTTTATAGGCTTCATAGGCATGTACTGCTTCAAAGACGACCTCCCTTTGAAAATAATCATCGATTCGTCTATTGACTGTGTTGAAGAGTTACGTGCATTTTCTTGAAAAACCCTGTTGAGGAGAGTTAACAATGGTCGAAGTTTATATAGTTTATCATAAGCTGCGTCAGACCTCGGAGGTTGCTCAGAGTTATCATTCAGATGCAAACATCGTAAGATTTGCTTGAATCTTCTGTACGTCATTATGGAAGCTATTTCATCAACTCTAAAACCAGGATCTGATGACCAGTAAAGTTCCATAGAGGGTAAAATATTGTAGCCCATTATGATCACGATCCCCAAAAAAGCCTTCAATTCCGGTCCATCAATATCTGTCCACCTCACTACGCTTTTTTGATTGGCATATCTGTTCGTTTCTGCAATAATTAGTTCGAAAACTTCACCAGTAAACATTTTTTCGAAGTGTCGAATGGGTCTAGCATTAGGTGGTAACATACGTGTTGGAATCATCGGGGCACTATCAAAGGTGTCAGCCGTTGGCCTGTCATCAGTCCACATGCTTTTCTTCCAGGTTTCTTCATCTTCGTCAGAATTAGTAGTTTCTGAGTCTGCTTCTGGCTGTAAGGACTCGCTAGAATCATTATTTAGATTGCAATCTCCATGATCCATCCTTTCCCGTCCAGCCCGAAGTTCATCTCCTCGCCCTCTTGCAGATGATGTGGGTTGGTGTATGCCAGGGTTTGTGCTATTAGGCAGATAAGAAGAACATGGTTGAGGCGATAACGAAGACGTTATCGGTTCAACAAACTGCAGGTTTGTGTCATCACTCGACGTGGAAGGTTGAGGTGAAGCCCTTATTGTTGAGCGCAGTCCTGGTTCATCTAAGTCTTCCAAAATCCGCTGCAGTCTTGTTGCGTTATAAATAATATTTTCCTCGTCCGAGTCCTCATCATCCTCGGACTGGTCTGGATCTGAAGGAAAACCAAACATTTCTTCCAGTGCCGACTCTATTTCAGAATCGTGTATCGCCTTTTTGCTCATTTTCAGTTACTCTGTAACAAAACAATAAATTGTTGGCGGTTAGAGGGAATATTCTTCCCACCAAGAAAAAACACCGAAAAATGAAATAAGTACAAGATAAACCGAAAATATTTATCAAATCTAATATATTATAAATACATCAATAATAACTAAAAGAACTTACCTTATTGTACCACGTAAATTTGAAGATTTATACCGATTTCACTAAAAGTTGAAAAATCACCTGTTGTTCGGTTTTCCGCGCCACTCCGAAAAAAAAAAACGTATCAAATCAGGAAATGTCAACTGTCAAAAAGTTTGCTTTTTCTTTCGTATTTAGTGTTGCAAAATCAAAAAAAGATAAATTGACAGGTTTGCTACTAATTTCGTGATAAAGTTGGTGGGAATAATATTACCTCTACCCGGAAAAGGGATAAGTCATCCACTGGGAACTTGAATTCCCATATAAAAACAAATCACGGGTCAATTTACTTGGCTCAAAGAACAAGTGCCGAGGAAAATAACCACTCACCACCGCACCAGCAGGTAACAAAACTTAATTTTCAATTCTAACTATCTAGGTACCTATCCTATCCACATCCACCTACTATGAGTAACCTATATTTATGTAGGTAGGTACCTAAGCAATAGTGTCCTTACGTCTCGTGCTATGGGGTCGGCAGCAGCGGCAGCGGCGCGCGGTGACTTGACTTGTCATCTCAGCATTCACTCACTCCTTTCTTTTTTATGTCTTCATACCTACACCCATACGTGTAGGTATTTAGGTAACAATTCACACAATCTATCCATGATCTTTTGTTAGGTAGGTACCTACCAACTAAGGTCGATGTGCCTAGGTATTATACCTTATACTATTTAAAACTAAATTACCTACCTACCTATAGGTACCTACTTATTTTTGTTTTCGCTTTGTGTGGATATCTGTGCGAGTGTTAATAGGTAGGTATGGCCTGCCCTCCTTGCGAAAAGTGCTGTAGGTAAGTAGCATGTTTTGCCAAATTGTGTTCTTTGGAGACCTAGAAACCTATCTAATTATTTGAAATCATCAAACGACATAGGTATACATACCTACCTACTAATACTAAATATGTAGTTATTGGAAATATAAATGAAATACTTTGACGACCTCTGTGGCGCGGCGGGCGAAGGTCCGCCTGCGACGCAGGAGGTTGCGGGTTCGATTCCCGCCTCAACAAATGTTTGAACGATCTGCAGATATTTGTTCAGAGTATGTATCCAGTATGTTCTATGTATGTATGTAGTCTATTAAATTAATTAGCTTGGGACTAGTTAATGCTGTGTGAATTGTCCAGCATTATTTATAGTTTGACAGCAATTAACCCCCGTCACTCGTGTGGGTCTTTCAAAGCCCGTTGCTGAATATTTTCATAATATGAAGAAAAATCTTTAATTATATTGATACTACATAAATATAATAAATAAAATTGAATTGTCTGTTGGTAATATCAAAATAACAACATTGTACTCAATGCATATTGAAAGTACAATTATGTACCTCAACAATATTTAGAATTTTTTGTCTGTCTGTCAGTTTGTTCCTTTGTTCCCGTTAATTTTCAAAATGCTACCTAAAAACGCTATTTTAACGGAACTTTCACTGGCAGATAGTTAATGTTATAGAAGGTTACTAAGGCTTCTTTTTATTTTAAAAAATTAATTAAGGTTCCGTGCAGAAAAATATACCTAGAATAGTGGTGTCATCGCATATGTTCGCTCGAACCTGTCAAACGTTTCAGTTTATGAGCCAAATTTTTTGGAAGCGGACTGTTTGGTTGTTAAGATAGATAACACGGTGTTTATTTGTATTTATAGATCCCCTTCATTCCACTCTATCGAACGGTTCCTACAGTCTTTAGATAATCTGTTAAATGATCTTAAACTTACAACTAACATATTCGTCCTCGGCGACATCAACCTCGATATAAGTAACAACAGTAATGATTCCAGAGCTGACGAATATCTTGACCTACTTGCCATGCATAGTTTGATACCAAGCCACACATTTCCCACCCGTCTCGACAAATGTATCGATCATTGTTTTGTTAAGTCAAAAACTAAGGTGACTACCGCTATATGTTCAACCTCTACCACAGATCACAATTCTCTATTCATGATTATACCGCTAGCACAAAGCCCTGGTAGAGCAGATAAATATGTGAAGAAAATAGACTACAAGGCTGCCTATAAGTTACTGGCAGATATAAATTGGGATACTTTCAACGATATAGATAGACGATGCTAACAAACTGACCGAAACATTAATTGAAACTATTAGTATGGTTATTAAAAAAAGTTCTCGGATTAACAAAGCTCCAAATAGAAAACGTATTATCCAACCTTGGATCACCCAAGATCTGTTGCGATGCATAAAATTTAGAGACACTTTGAGTCGACGTCACAAAAATTCACCCAATGACAAAGACCTTGAAGCAACTTTCAAACGCTACAGAAATCACTGCAATAATCTTCTTCACAATCTCAAAAATAATCATGACAAAGAGGAATTATATGAAGCTAAAAATGACATCAAAAGGACATGGAAAGTCATCAAACGTGTTTGTTGCCTAAAAAATAAAAACAGCAATGACTCAAACGAAACAAGCCTCCTGAAACTAGAACCCTCACCCCAAGATTCTGCTAATCTGGTGAATAATTATTTTGTAAATGTAGGTCGGAACCTCGCTAACGATATTCTGCAGAATTTAAATTTAACTGAAGATCAAATAATTGAAAACTATAAACCTACATGCACTTTACTGAATTCGCTCGTGATGCTAGATACTGATGAGACTGAAGTTAAAAATATAATAACGTCACTTAAGAAAACATCATCATGTGGTTGGGATGGCATATCATCCACGTTTATCAAAACCTTCTCTGGTCTATTATGTAAACCAATAACCCGACTGTGTAACCTTTGTTTTGCTACGGGCGTTTTTCCTACGATGCTAAAAGAGTCTGTAGTTATACCAATATTCAAATCAGGGGATAAAAACTGCATTAACAATTATCGTCCTATATCTCTGTTAACAACATTATCTAAAATTCTGGAAAAACTCATAAACGCTCGGTTAGTTAAATATTTAGAACGAAACAATATCTTGGCTAGCAATCAATATGGTTTTAGAAGTAAAAAGTCGACGGTTGACGCTATTGAAAGTCTTGTCTCTGAAATCACTAATAATTTAGACAAGCGTATGAAATGCATCGGAGTCTTTTTAGACCTGGCTAAGGCTTTCGACACCATATCAGTACCCCTCCTTTTGTGCAAGCTCGAGTCTATAGGTGTTAGAGGAATCCCTTTAAAACTCTTGAAAGATTATCTAAGTAATCGTACTCAGGCTGTAAAAATTAAAGATTGGTCCAGTAGCAAGTGCCCTATTCACTTCGGTGTTCCACAGGGGTCAGTTCTAGGTCCAACACTCTTTCTTATTTATATAAATTCTCTTTGCTCAACTAAACTTGAAAATTCAACTATCACCACACTTTGCTGATGACACAGTTATAACTTTTACAGGCAGAACATGGGAGGAAGTTAAATTCTTTGCAGAGGCTGGTATGCGCACTGTAAATACTTGGCTTAGTAATACCCTTCTCACACTTAACTTGTCTAAAACAAAGTATATTCGATTTTCCATCTATAAAAACAAACAACCGGAAACTGACTTAAACATAAAAGCTCACTCTTGCCCTCTTAATAGCACTGCATGTAGTTGCTCTACTCTATGTGCTGTTGAAAATATAAAATATCTTGGAATAATAATAGATAAACAACTGAATTGGAAACCTCATATAGATAACCTAAAAACAAGAATTCGTAAACTGATACACATATTTAAAAAAATTCGTAACTTAAGAGATGAATGCACCAACAAAACGGTCTACCAAACTCTATGTAAATCAGTTATTAGTTATGGTATTACAGCTTGGGGCTCTGCGGTAAAAACAAACCTCATCAAAATAGAGAGAGCACAGCGCTCTGTTCTAAAAGTTATCTATTTTAAAAGATACAGATACCCAACAGTAGATCTTTACAGAGATACTGGGGTGCTCACCGTCAGGCAGCTTTACATAAAAGGTCTTATATTAAGACAACACTCTGAACCTCATAGAATGGACAATCGCTGTTCTAGAAGATCTCATGAGGTATTTAAAATACCTTTGTGTAAAACTCAGTTTGCCCGACGCTCTACTAAAATTATTGGACCTTTCCTTTATAATCGATTATCTAAGATAACAAAGGAAAATTTAATTGGGAAAACAAGATTTGTCTGTGGAAAACTACTCCACGCATTTCTCCAACCACTGAACTACGAAGAAACTGAGAAGTTACTCGTAGTTGCCCGCTAGGAAAATCCCGATTTTAGTGTAAAATATACTTAATATAGCTATAAGCACTTACATCGGTTATTCACATATATATTTTTTTTTTAATTTTGTAGTAAATATTTTTTTTTGTTGTCTTCTATTGTCATTTATGTTTTGTTTTCTACGCTCTTGTTTTACTTTACTATAATACTTAAGAATCTATACTATTCACACGTCCTACTACCTTATAAATTAATTTAAGCGTCTAGCCATCGTGAGGTATTGAGCTCTACCTTGCCGTAATACAGTTTTATAACTAGCACGGAAGGTACGAGACATACAACATATGGATGGAAGCCTTAAAGTAACTAATTTCTATAGCACAATAGTGTAAGCCCTAAGATGTTATGTTATTTTTAAAATGAATTGTTTATAGAACATAAGTAAATAGCTGTATTAAACTTTAAGGCTAACTGTAAATCTTTTTGGAAATAAATTATTCTTATATTCACCGCATTATATTCATCCCGCTTTCCTGAGGGAGCCTACCTAGGTTCCCGTCGTCGTACCCGTAGTGCCGCGCGCGCGCACACGCTTGTGGACCTGGACCATCAGAGCCGAGATCAATCAAGGTATGTGCGTCTCCTAACCTTTTCGGAAGGCTTTGACCCCTGTGATCCCAGCCGACCGTTATCCCTATTTTTTCACACAAATTACGCAACCCACCTATTTAGCGTACCCATTTTCTGGTCCTACGAGCCGCGATATACCAATTTTGCTTGTATATCACATTAAATAGGCGAATCAACGTTGCATTCTCGTATTTTCGTATCGCTTGGCACACGGCAAATCCGCCATCTTTATTGCATTCGTTTAGCTTGCACTCGCACGCACCATATTGGCAAATTATTCCTTTAATAATTTTGCTTCAACACCGCATCGCATAAATTATAAGCTCAATTAGGAACAACAAACCTAATTAGTTATAATATTTAGTCAACCCGCTTAGTTAATTACACAAACTTTCGCATCACTTATCTTTTATCTTGCTTACTTCGCACTCGCTCGCATTTTCATAATAATAGCTAGGTACGCCTTAGGTAACCTACTTATTACAACGCATCCCCGCTTAGAATTATTTCGCATTTTTATACAAAGGTATTCTATTTACCGTACTACAATTTCTTCTTTATTCTTAGAATAAGCTTACGTATAATATGTCACAACTGATACGTAGATATTACGCAGTTAGATCTAATCTTGCTGATTACCACAACGCATTTTACTCGTTGCAGTCTAGTTAATTTATAAATAATAAAAAACATATTAGTTATAAAATAACTTTATTACAATTTGTTGATTGATAGTTTATATTTTAAAAGACTGAAAGAGAGTGTGGAGAAAAAGATTGTGAAACAAGTGATAAAACAAAGTTTTTTAATAAAAGCAAATGATTGTTAATTTAGTTGATGTTTTAAGTTTTTTTTTTATGTGACTCTTGTACTTTTGAGGCCTTAGTTTTTATAAAAATAATTATGGTAAAAATGTGTTAAATAAACTGTGATTTAAAGTATTTGAAAACAATACTGTAGGTATTTAAGATTTAGAAAACTAATTTCGTATGATGCTTTGATTACTCACTGTTTTTTCTAAGATTATTATTTGATTTTACAAATAAGTGTAGTTATTATTGACAATAAACCAGAACTTGTTAAGCTCAAATGAGTTGGTGTTTTAATTTCCGTTTGTTTCTACTAATAATCAATTATGTGAATAGGAAAATGAGTATATTAATATGAATAGTGAGATTTAATATTTATATTATTAAAAAGTCAATGGGGCAAAAAATCCCAACCACAAAAATCCAAAACCCAACAACATTGATGGGGAGGTTAATGGGGTGGATGGGAATATATCGAATGTTCATGTTAGATTTTTATTTTGTAGGTAACCGCGTAGGAATAAATACTAAATAAACTTTATAAGTTATTTATAATTAATTATAAATAAAACAATAATTGATAAACCTAGTGCGAGTGAAAAATATAATAGGTATGACATTTACTAACCTTTTCTTGACCATTTCTTTACATTTTTCAATATACAAAGATTTCATCTTCATTTTAGAAATTTTCCCCATTTTAAACACTTTACTCAGGGGATATTAGTATTGACGATATGGCTATCGATCCCTAATAGTGCGCGGAAAATCGATTGGCACAGGTCCGACTCTGACAATGGTCCGAAGCGGACTGAAGGGGGGCCGTCTGCATACAAAGTGACGCCAGAGCTAGCTTGGAAGTAAAAGTCGTAAGCGCCAGAACGGGAATTCTCGTTTAAAATAAAAACTATTGATAATTATGTAAAATCCAATTACCATTTTGTAAAGGGGGTATAGACTAATCTGTGCAGAAAATTTAGAGGCATAAATCGGTTCCGTTCACCTGTAAAGTGAGAATCTATGTTTTTATGGAGCAGATTTTGGGTTTTTTTTCTGCTGTATTAGTTAGTATTAGTATTAGTTAACCAATCGTGAAAACCAATTACCAATTTGAAGTAAAAACATGACAAATTCAGGACATAAAATATGAATTCCAAATATTTTGTTATTGCTGAAAAAAGTAGATTTCCCTGACCCCAAAATCGTCAATGTGTCGTCTTCTTAAGTCCATTAACAATGTAATTGTTGAATTCATAATTACTGTTAGTATTTTGAAATAAGAACACCCTTAATTACAAAATACGTGCGAACACTAGGACTACCATCAATTAAGGCGCATACAGTAGCTGATTGCTCCTCTTTGGAGGCTTTCTCCTCCTAGAGTAGTCAATTTTATGGGCTGAAAAAAATATATGTATAATAGTATTTTCTTGGGGTGAAATAAAAATCACGTGCTGCGTTGCTCTGAAAGAGTGGAGTTTTTATTAATCTCAGTTTACATTATAAAAATCTGTACAAATAGACATGTTTTGAAATTAATGTTACTTACCTGAAAGAGAAACAACATTTAAAGTGACTATTCCACTATAAATCCTTATTAAAACAATAATTAGTTTTCCAATAAAATCCTGTGTGCTTTTCTAAACTCTTCTCTGACGTCTCTCGCATCATTCTTTGACATTACAACGAATTCTCAAACTGGCATTGACAGATGCTTCCAAAGGTTGTTTTTTATAAACAAAGCGCGAGGACAAGCGCGCCAAAATTCAAATGATGAAGGTGATAGAGTAAGGCTTCATTACATCTCCCCCCCTAAGAAATAACTACGGGTCAAGTTTTAGAGGAACTAGTTTAGTTATATGGAAGAGATTGGATTCGGCCTTCCTATGCCCGGTATTTATTTTATATATTGTGTTAGATATTTTTTCTAATATTTCAAAGGGACCAATTCTTAATTCATCTAATTTTTTTCTGTTTAACCGATTCCCGTTTTCAACATAGACTAAGTCCCCTATATTGAAGTTGTGTTGTATTCTGTTTTTATCAAAAAGTTTTTTATTATAGTTGTGTGATTTTAAAGTATTTTTTAGTGCAACTTCCCTATCATGCAATAAATCATCATATGTAATAATCTGATTTTTTTTTAATTCGTCTGGTAAGATATCAACATTTTTACCTTCTAAAAGATATTTAGGGGAGAAACCGGTGACAGTGTGCTTAGTTTCGTTATATTTTTGGGTACATTCATGGGCAATGGTTGTCCAGGCTAATTTGTTATCCTTTTTTTCGTTTAATTTACATCTTATTTTGTTTACCAGTGTTTGGTTTAACCTCTCATTCATACCATTTGAAAATGGTGCATTAACAGCAGTAAAAATTATTGATATATTTTGTGTGTCTAAGTAGTTTTTAAATTCTTTAGAATTTATACCTGGATATTGATCGGTTAGAAGCAAATCAATTTTATATTCATGCGTGACTTTTTTAATTAACCTTATGAAATCGGTTGAATTTTGAGTTTTAGAAGTTAAAATATATGCATATCTGGTGAAATGGTCTACTAGGAGATGCAAATATGTTTTTGTTGAACGGGAGCCACCAAATCCACCAATGGTGTCTATAGATACTATCTCAAAGGGATAGGTAGAAGGACCCAAGTGAGACATAAGCCCCCATTTATATTTAATTCTAGATTTATTTTTAATGCAAATTTCACAATTCTCACATATTTCTTTTATATTCTTTGCTAAGTTTTTTGCTACATAAAATGGTTTTATTTTATTTTCCATCTGTCGTATCCCTATATGACAGTAAGAGTAGTGGACTTTTTTTATAAATTCCTTGCAAAACTGTTCAGATAGAAGTATTTTTTCTCTTTTTCCAATTTTTTTATAATATACATTATCTTTTAGAGTGATGTTTTATTTTGTTTACCAGTGTTTGGTTTAACCTCTCATTCATACCATTTGAAAATGGTGCATTAACAGCAGTAAAAATTATTGATATATTTTGTGTGTCTAAGTAGTTTTTAAATTCTTTAGAATTTATACCTGGATATTGATCGGTTAGAAGCAAATCAATTTTATATTCATGCGTGACTTTTTTAATTAACCTTATGAAATCGGTTGAATTTTGAGTTTTAGAAGTTAAAATATATGCATATCTGGTGAAATGGTCTACTAGGAGATGCAAATATGTTTTTGTTGAACGGGAGCCACCAAATCCACCAATGGTGTCTATAGATACTATCTCAAAGGGATAGGTAGAAGGACCCAAGTGAGACATAAGCCCCCATTTATATTTAATTCTAGATTTATTTTTAATGCAAATTTCACAATTCTCACATATTTCTTTTATATTCTTTGCTAAGTTTTTTGCTACATAAAATGGTTTTATTTTATTTTCCATCTGTCGTATCCCTATATGACAGTAAGAGTAGTGGACTTTTTTTATAAATTCCTTGCAAAACTGTTCAGATAGAAGTATTTTTTCTCTTTTTCCAATTTTTTTATAATATACATTATCTTTTAGAGTGATGTTTTTATTATCTGAATTAATACAATCTTTGATTGTTTTTTGATCATTTTGGATATCCTCTAGTTTAATTATGTTTACTATCTTCAAGATTTCATTTTGGTTTTCATTAGGTTCTAATACAGGATTTCTGCTCAAACTATCTGCCTCTAAGTTATATTTTCCTGGAGAGTAAATTACTTTGAAATTAAACTGGGATAAATAATATGTGAGATCTCCCAGTTCCTCATCTGTTCTGGCTTTAATGTTCATCTTTTCTAAAGGCTTATGGTCTGTGATGACTGTAAAACTTTTTCCCATTAGCCAATGTTGCCAATATTTTACAGCCTCTTTTATTGCTAAGCATTCTAAATAAATAGCTTTTTTCTTTTTTTGGTATTCATTTAATTTTCTCGAGAAATATGCGCAAGGCTTAAGTTCTCCATCATTTTGTCTCTGTTTTAAAACAGCACCTATTCCTTGTAAACTGGCATCGGTATATATATGTATTGGCAAATCCGGATCAAAAATAGCTAAAATAGGCTGAGAACAAAGTAGATGTTTTATTTTTTTAAATGCGTTTTGACATTTTTCAGTCCAAATAAATTGTTGTTGTTTTCTTAACAAATTATGCAATGGTTCTAATATTATTGATATATTTGGTACATATTTTCCATAAAAATTTATTTTGCCTAAGAACTGTCTAACATTTTTTTGAGTTTTAGGAATTGGGAATTCTTTTATAGCTCTCAAGTTATCTTTTAGAGGAGTGACTGTATTATCTTTTATTATATGTCCTAAGTATTTCACAGAGTCTTGTGCAAAGTTACATTTAGAGAATTTTAATCTAAAGCCTTCTTTATGAATGGCTTCTAATAATAATGACAAATGTTTAATATGGTCCGTGAATGTTTCAGAAAATACTAGAATATCATCAATATAATTTACGGTGAAATCGGATAGTTTATGTTTTCTTATTATGCTGCCTAATATTCTTTGAAATATTGCGGCGGAAGTTTTAAGGCCAAAAGGTAAACAAGTCCATTGTAGGTGGAAGTCTTGGGTAACAAAGGCCGTCTTATATCTGTCCTGAATTCTTAAAGGGATTGACCAAAATGCTGAATTTATGTCTAATGTCGAAAAAAACTTACAGTTTTTCGTTTTGATCATTAGATCTTCAATTAGTGGGAACGGTTGCGCTTGAGGAACCAGAATTTTATTCAAATCACGAAAGTCTATACATAATCTTGATTTCTTTCCTTCGTCTTTTTTAAAAGCCAGAGTGACTGGAGCAGCAAATGGGCTATATGATTCCTCAATCAAATTTTTCTGCAATAATTTCCCAATTTGCAGCTCTATTTCTTTTTTATCTTCAATTGTGCATCTATATGGTCTTTTACTGCAATATTTATCTACCAGCAAATCAATGTGCGCTTCATAACCCTTAACCGTACCTATATCATATTTATCTTTTGCAAAGAGTGATTTGTAATTGTCTACCAATGCCTCTATTTCAGATTGTTGTTTTGGATCTAAATGATTTACCAAAATACTGAAGTTCTTCTCATCAATATGTTCATTAAAGTTCACTTTGTAGTAATTGTCTAAGTCGGGTATATTTTTATTTATTTTCTCTATATTATTTAAGTTTTGTGTTATTTGTAGGTTTTCATTTTGAATAAGGTTAAAATTCTTTATGCAGTCTAACCCTATCAAAAAATCATAATCAAAACATTCTCCGTCTACCACAAAAACAATCATGTTCTTTTCAATCTCAAAGATTTTTATCTTTAGATTTACTATTCCTTTGCTTTTTTTCACACCATTAATCATTTTTAAATCTGCATTTTCATAACTATTTCTATTATTTGGATGATTTTTCAAGGACAACAATCTAGAGTTAATTAAAGAGACATTTGATCCTGAATCATAGACACCCTTGATTTCTAAGGTGTTATTTACTATTAATTTTACTTTGATTAATGGTGGGATTATAAGTTTTTTGGATTGATGGCATTTAACTCTGTCTCTAACTCAGTGTTATTAACATTTTTAATATCTCTATTTTGTTGAATATTTCTTTTATCATTAAACCAACACAGTGTTTCCGGATGATACCGGTTTTTTTTTGTTTTGTTTTTCGCAAATCTTGCAGGGTAATTTTGTATCTTTTATTTTATTTTCAAGAACTCCAAGAGTTTTTGTTATATATTTCTTTTTTACCAAATGTTCTAAACCCCTGATTATATTGAATAAATCTTTAGTTTCATTTATCTGGTTTCTGTCGATCCTATCAGCCACAAAATCCGGTAATCCTGTCGAGATTAAGTCTATTAAAGTTATTCTATCCATGGATTTGTTTATTTCTAATAAAAGCCTTTCTTTTTTTAATGCATATTCTAAAAGAGAACCCTGTCTGAATCTGAATTGAATTGCATACCTTATTGGTGACCAACCTTTGTCTGCATAAGTCTCACAAAAATTTTCCTTCCAAATTTGCCATTCTGAGTCGATGGTGTATTTTATGAGCATAGAACTATACCAGTCCAGACAAGAATCTTCCAAAAACAATCTTAAGGCTTCAATCTTTCTCATATCCTCCTCTATTTCCAATCGACTGCATTCAGACTCAAAAATCTCCAGCCACTGTGAGGCATTTGCAGTCTTGGAAGTGAACTTATTTATCACAAATTTGTCCGCCAAGTTTTTGATAGTTTGCGGTTTACATGACAATGTGTCTTTCTTTATTTCTGCAAAATTCTTCAAAATTCTTGTTAATGCTTCTTCAGAAATTCCAGTAGAAGGGGCTTGAGATTCAGGAGTAATTTCTTCCAAAAGGTACCCGTTGAACTGCATGTTTCCTTCATCATCTATGTAGATATCTTTTATCTCGGAAGTCATGGGGATCCAAACCTGTCTTTTCTCATGTCTCTTTTGAAGAGTACTCTTGACTTTTAGAAAAGTTTGTGTCTTCAATATCTTTTCATGAAGTACTATACATTGAAAACGTTCCGGCATAGCGTAGGAATGATTATCTTGAGTTGTGATTGAGGTTATGCAAATTATATTTGTCTTCGGATCTTCGCTAGCTTTTACTTGAAATCCAAACTTTAGTTTTTCCATGTTTGGTTGTGTATAGTAGTCAAAAATGTTGTTTTATAATAGTATTTTCTTGGGGTGAAATAAAAATCACGTGGTGCGTTGCTCTGAAAGAGTGGAGTTTTTATTCATCTCAGTTTACATTATAAAAATCTGTACAAATAGACATGTTTTGAAATTAATGTTACTTACCTGAAAGAGAAACAACATTTAAAGTGACTATTCCACTATAAATCCTTATTAAAACAATAATTAGTTTTCCAATAAAATCCTGTGTGCTTTTCTAAACTCTTCTCTGACGTCTCTCGCATCATTCTTTGACATTACAACGAATTCTCAAACTGGCATTGACAGATGCTTCCAAAGGTTGTTTTTTATAAACAAAGCGCGAGGACAAGCGCGCCAAAATTCAAATGATGAAGGTGATAGAGTAAGGCTTCATTACATATGTTATACATTGACCTTTTATCTGTAAAGTGAACGTACAAAAATGTTCTACGTGCTCGTTTACCTGGTGAAAAAAAATCACAAAGTGGAGCTGTTTCTGACTGAAAAAGTGTATCTACTTCTAAACTACTTAGAATTTTATACTTTTTTTTCACCATCATGTCGGCAAAGACTTTATCTTCAAACTGAACGTATGATTTTGTGATACGACGGTTTTTCACATAGAAAATCATTATTTTAAATTTTTGCGTATGATTAGTGGGCGGTAACCTTTGAAGGTAGTCTGCGCGGGCGACGGGCGGCAGTGAAACCCTGACTGTCGTACGGGGAGGTTGTGTTCGTCTGCCTCGCGCTCTAGATGAGCGCGAGGCGTACTTTTGCTTTTTTACTATAATGATATTGATGCATATAGACGCTTTATTTATTATTCAAAGTTATCCGCGCATGGACGCTTTATTTGGTGTAAGACAGTTTGTAAAATATTGAAAATTCCGAAGATCAGTAAGCTTAAGAAAGCCAGAGCTCTGAAAGCTCGTTATTTTAGAAAATTTATGCTATTGTAACTACCTATTAGCAATCTTATGTAGATTTTACATATTTGTATATTTATTTTAGGAGATCGGGTAGGTACTAAACTAGGTAGGAACAAATGAACGACAATGTAAGTAAATACTCCTTAGACCTACCCATTTATTTGTTTTATTACTGATCTTACATTATTATTTATTTATAGATTTACAGTGACCGGACAAGTTGAAACTGGAGTGAAAATGTTTTGCTACAGGTAAAACATCCATTACGCTTAGGTAGGTAGCTATGATGTATTATGCGACGAAATAAAATATGTACCTACGTACGGCATTCTTCCTAACGCGGTTCATGATCGTCTTCAGAATTCTAGTATGGCTGCAACAGTTCTATGACTCTCCGAAGTGAAGCACTAGGTAGGTACACCCCCACCTTACTTACTGTTATAAAATGGGAATGGTATTCAAAATGTAAAGGAGACTGGGTAAAAATGGTACATAGCCTTTTTTCATCTCCTAGAGCTCGGATATTTTTAAACTTACGCGATCTGAACTCATAATTATTATTACTATTTTAACAGGTAGGTATTTATCGTGTTTTTACGGGTATTTTTTATTTACGAGTATTTTTTACGGGTTTTCTTCGCGACGGCCACCCTTTGTACTTGTACATAATTATCTAGAATTCTAGATAAACAAGTACGACAATTGCGAGTGTAACTCGCGCGCCGAGGGTTTTGAACTTTTGTCGTTTAGGTTGTTACGTTTATTGACGACCTCTTGGCGCGGTGGGCTTACAACGCAGGAGGTTGCGGTTACTACAGAGATTAGTGGGTAGGTAAGTGCGTTGGTACCAACGCACTTATTTTTTTTTTTATTTTTTTTATGTTTTTCCTGTAAAATATAGATTTACAATGTGTCTGGTCACCGGTGTCGGAGACTTTGGGGGGGGGGGGGGGAATACGGTAAATTTTATCGACAAATCACTATTCCTATTTTTTTTCTACCTCCAAAACGAAATGTACAAATCAGTACCTTTCATTTCATACCACCTTAATTTCTGTAGGTCCCATTTAAAATTTCGATTTCAAATTAGGGGGAAGTGGGGTACATTGATACACAAAAATCCATAAAATGTGTCTAAATATAAAATTATTCATTTATTTTGCATTACACGTTTAGCTAAATAATTAAATATTATAATGACATAGTTTAAAATTGTTTGAGTCATCAAAGAAAAGAAATAATTAACGTTTAGTAAAAAATGGCTTTTGTATCAATCTGCCCCATTAGCGGGGTAGTTTGATACACCACGTGGGGCACTTTCATACAGGGTGGAATAGCTATGAAAATGGTCAAATTAAAAAACTTTTACATTGTTTCTTCTTGTTTATTGTGATGAGATCATAATCAGCCTTCTAATCTAAGTTACTCGTGTAATTATTATATCAGAGCTAATTCACAGCCAGGCTCAAATAATCAATAAATCAAACTACGAATCTTATTGTTTTTAAAAAAGCAATATCAATATTTTTCTTCTCTTATTGCACATTATATGCACTCAAATTAATATAAAGAGATTCATAGATGGTTCGAGTTGAGCCTTTCGTAAAATTTCGTGTACTAAGGGCAACTTCTCTAATATCGACACTTCCACATCTGGAGGGACA
>CAWVOY010000287.1:0-17715 GCA_963931895.1 Eupithecia pulchellata | reverse complement strand
ATACTGCGCTGTACCGTACAATACTGTGCTGTACCGTACCCTACAGTACAGTACAGCAAAGTACAGTACGGCGGCTGTATGTTTGTGCGTGCAGGCGGTGGCAGCACACCTACAACGCTCGAGATATTCCTTAGCGAGTATCCGCGCAGTTGCCGGCGCCGCGGGGCGCCCTGTACCCGGCCTCTCGCGGCGCACCCTGTAATTATGTAGAAATATTCCAAATTATTGCACTGTACATATTGTATCGAAATTATTGTAAATCGTTTGACATCTAAGAGTTGTTGTTATTATTGTTTGTAGAGGAGCGGAGGTGCGTGGGCGCAGGTCTCGCCGTCTTGTACACATTGCATGCAATGTAATGCCTGTTCCGCTGGCGACCTCTACGCCTGCACACCCTACCAATAGTACATACATACATACACACACACACACGTGCGTAGGTAGCTCGCGGCCGTACACAGTGAGATGCTGTTCGACTAGTGAGATTAGATATTTACCTAACTAGTTTTGTAATGTTATATAGGAAGCTTTGTTTTAGTACTTTATTAAATGAAGTGGCGCTTATGTTTGAGCAAACAAGCCAATAAGGTGAAGTGATCGTCTTCGACTAGTCAACATAACATTGTTAATGAACGTCAGCCGGCCGCGGGATCGGTCCCGTGGACCGCGTCCGCGGGACCGGACCGGCGGCCCGCGTCGCTCTACTAGCATACCTCACTCACCTGTCGAACAAACCCGCCCTCAGAGCAACCCCGAATGCGATCACTTTATATAGCGGAGTGAATGTCGACCCGTACCGTACTGTACCGTACCGTACCGTTCGGTACTGTAAGCGAGTGCTGCGGGTGAGAGGATGCCATTTGTTTTATTTTTATATGATATATTTGAGAGAATGCGTTGTGAGACAGCGCAGTGGGGCGCGGTCCGCTGGGCGGCGCGCCCCGGTGGGCCCGGTGGGCGCGGTGGGCGCGGGGGACACCCACCGGTGGGGAGCAACACGCGGGGACACAGGTGCTAGTGACTAGAGAGGGGGAGAGGAATGCGTATGCAACACATTTAACGTTTATTGTTTCTGTACATTTTAATATTTGTATTTGTTATATTTATGAGTTGTATTGTATTGTAGGGGAGTGTGGCTCCTCGTAAATTAAGTGTTTAAAGTTATTTGTATAGTGATATGATAGCGAGGGGCGACGCGCCACGCTCGATAAAATGCAAAATTGAATTGAAGATTAAAAGTTGGACAATAAAGCAGCTGTTTTATTGAGTACCTAGTTACTTCCAAAGTAGGTCCTGCCCAGTGGTCGAGTAGACTAGACGCCCGCCCCGAACGAAACTTGCTATACATAACAACGATAGCAAAACTTTACTATCGTCGTTGACTAAAGATCTCCGTCTTTGTCAGAGGAGGGATAAATGGAGGCAAACTACATGCTCAATGAGATCCGATACTTACACCGAGACACTTCCCCGTTTATAGCTATCAATATTGTATCACAAGACTAAGTATGAATTCAATGCTTAGTTACAACCAGTTAAATAAGTTTTTAAAAAACAAGCAGGATTGGACAAATTACAAGCCCAAGTCCTGGCTAAGAGCTGTGTGCCCGAATCACAAGTGGCCACAATGAAAAAAAAATCGATTTACTTAAGATTACTGACCAAAGCAGTGAATATTATCGAAAAAGATTTTTCGATAATATTCACCGCTTTGGTCGTAGTTAGGTTAGGTTTTTTTTTTTTTTTTCGCGTTCACCACAGATTTTTGTCCGTGCCTTTTTTTTGATCTTTATTTATTTTATTGAGCTATTTCTATCTTTTACATTTATTATAATCTAGTTACTCAGAGGAAACAATTATACATATATACTACTAAAATTATATTGTTTAAAAATAATGCTTAAATTAACATCTTAACTGTATAGCTTTTTTATTTATTTATTTTTATTTTTTTTTGTTTATAATTTATTTATTAATTTTTTTTTATTCTTTGTTATAATATTACTCATAATAATTAATCACACATTTATAGTTACAAAAATAAATTACTTGTTTACAGTTTAACAATCACAACGGATTATGAGTTTGAACTTGAAGCTGCTCCCCAATCCGACCAATTTGCCAGTTGTTCAACGACCGCTGCGTTTCTGTTTCGTATAGCCATCTTGAGATTATAGTTGACTATTGTTTTCGCTGGTACCGCCATCGCTCGCTTGATGAAGTGTCCGATCAGTGTTGTCATATCTACCAACTTTTTGGTAGATCTACCAATTTTCACTTCAGTCTACCTATCTACCACCCTAGACCTAAAATCTACCTATTTTTACCTTTAATTAGTTTGACATATAATTATCACCACTTTGAATTATTTTTATATTGACGATCGACGTTGCGATGTGTTGCGTGAGGAGTGCGTGAGCCATGCGAGGATGCGTCAAGCATACATAGAGTCCAGGCCATAAACCACAAAATAAAACGTCAGCCGTCGCCGTTCGCGCCATTTCGCGCCCACTGACATTATTATACTGTTCTGTTGGCTTGTTGCAGAATCAATGGTGAATCTTTGCTACTGTTTTGTTGTTAAAACTAAACAACTACGTATTAACGGTGCTGATTGCTGTTTGTTCTGTGTTGCGAGCATTTATTTATACACATCATAAAAATCGGCCCACCTGTACTTTTGCCGGAATATTGTTTTTTTAATTGTGATTTTTTTTTTTACCCAATTTTTAGGTTTATATTGAACAAGCTGTAATTTTACACCCTTTGCACATAAGCCGATGAATCTTTGAAATCAATATTTGGTATTTCTTCTCTTAAGGTGGTAGGGGCGGGATTTCGAGCTCTAACCTTTTGTGTTAGGGTGTCCCAAATGTGCTCTATAAGGTTGAGGTCAGGACTCCTTGCTGGCCACTGCATAACCTGTATACCGACCGACCTCTTCCAGGTACTGAGTCACGATGCGCGCTACGTGTGGCCGTGCGTTGTCTTCCATTAATTGGAAGTGTTCTTCGATATAACCCGCAAAGGGCATCACGTGATCTTCTAAGATCTCTGTTATGTAACGTGCATTCATACATTTTTAATCTTAAAAAAATCTTCTAAATTGAGGTGGTAGATCTACCAATTTTGCATTTTAAATTCTACCAACTTCTACCAACATTTGGCACCTAATCTACTAATTTTCTAAAATTCGGGTTGGCAGCACTGTGTCCGATCGCATCATTGGTATCATCGGCGTAGTAGATGCAGCTGTTTGTGTGTCGTGATATTGCTACCACCGCGTGAAGGACACTTTCGTGCAGTTTTATCTTACTCTTTGTTTTTATGATTACCACTGTGTCAAAGGTGCCTCGTGGATCGTTAGTAAGCGGGATCCATTTCCGTCACCATACCCTTGATTTTTAAGAATTTCTTTCTCGTCCTGGGTATGCACTAGGAAAAGTGTATCCGTTTGGGAGCTGGGTACATTGGCTCCTGTGTAGGTACATCTGAAGCGACAGGGAGTGAACCTTTAGCTTCGAGGTGTGTATACCGGAGTAAACCTCTCCCAGTGCATAGGCAACGTCCATTGGGTTTCTGTGCGTGCACAGCAACTCCTGGCTGATGTTCGCTACCGTATTAGGCCTGTTGTACCTGATTTCAAAAAGATTTTCTCTATCGATGTAGGGTAATTGGTTTATGTCTCCGATTAGAACGACTTCTCCGGCGCCAGATAAACGAGAGGCCATTATTATGGCTCCGAAATGATTCATCAGAGCTTCATCAATCGTGAGTCGACTGCATCTGTCTTGCTCTCTGAAGCCATTGACTAAAACCGAGGCCATCGTTCGCACCTTGGATTTTACCAACTTCGGATTTCTGGTTCCCTGATATGGACTGGGCCATTTTAAGGATTTTATCATCGAGCATGATTCTTGTACATCGGGCAACGACAACCGCGGGATCGTTCTCAGGGGTGAGAAACTTTGGGGGTCCGTTTTTCCGCACCTCATGCTCTGTCACGAAGCCGACCGAGGCGCTATAGGCCGCCATATATGATCCTGACATTTTCCCTATGATAACTTGAGATTTGTCGTTGTCATATATAGCAGCCTCCGCATCCTCGAGTTTCACCTTTAGTAAGTTGACGTTTCCTTGCTCGTAAGCCTGCAGGATAGATTTGCAAGTTAAAGAGTTAACGTCAATTGTCGCTTTTGTAATAGCAAGAAACTCAAGGAATGCATTTATTGCGTGGTCCAGGGGGCTCGTGATTGGTCTGAGGTGTGGGCGATCTACCTGACCCAGATCTGCCCTTGTGGGGGGGTTCTCTGATGGTGCTTTTGGAGAAGGTCGGTTTTCTGCTTCTTTGTGGGAACCACCAGATGTTTTTGGGGATTTTCCGTGTAAAGAATTTGTTGCTGCAGCAAAAGCCCTCACAAGCGCCTT
Source organism: Eupithecia pulchellata (assembly GCA_963931895.1). NCBI lineage: Eukaryota > Metazoa > Arthropoda > Insecta > Lepidoptera > Geometridae > Eupithecia > Eupithecia pulchellata. The sequence goes on along the minus strand of CAWVOY010000287.1, from coordinate 13,287 downwards.
TATTTGGCTTATCTTAGCAGTTTTTTCAGTGTTTAGGTTTTTGGCTTTTGTGAGAGCTTCCCTGTCCGCAGACCTTTTTTCCTGCAGTCTTTCAGATCCGCTGGTTGCTGGTGATACAGGTTGTCCCCAGCGGTCGGATGGAATACTCGAATTGCGTACTCTTAAGAAGTTTAGGTTTTCACCTCGGTCTTCGTACACAATTACCTCATGTTGTTCAGAGGCTTTTATGCATCCTAGCCGGTCTGCGACTTCTCCTTTTTCATGTTCCACAACCAGCGCATCCACGCTTATTATGCGGGGGACAGTATCAGCATGCTCTCCAAGCATGGTGAGCAGCGACCGTGCGCGCGCAAAAGGTGTTAAACCAAACTCAAGCTCGACAAGTGCGATTGTTTTGTTTTTGTGTCGGACTAGTCTGCAGCAGTGGTCACCCACCTTCACCTCGAGCAGTGCACTGTAGGTCTTATATCGCATTGTTGTTTTGGATGTGCTCCCATTCAACAGTGATGCAAGGCCTGGAGATATTGCTACTCGGTACTTCTTTCCCGGTCTGCAAAAGCAGAAGCTTATGCCAAGACGCTCGTGAGTTTCATCCATGAAGAGAGCCACACCTCGGATTCGAAGTCCAGCTGTTCCCTTTTCTCCATGTGCGATTAGTTTTGTGACTGGTAACCAATTTTCTTGTTTTGATAGGGGTTCCGTCTGCAAGGTAGCTGTCACTTGAGCCTCTGTCACCTGGTTAAGCTGCGAAGGAGCAGTTGGGGTAAGGTTGGAATTTCTCTTTGCTGCAACCTGAAAGATCTGGTCCACGAAGGATAGAAAGTGGTGCCTTGACTTTGGATCTTCAAGAACATCCACAAGCTCTGATTCAATCAGATTTTTGTCTATGCGGTGTTCCAGATCGTGCCTTTCATTTAGGAAGCGAGGACAACTCAGAATTAAGTGCAAGACAGATTCGCTAACCTCTGGGTCGCACTCGCATCCTGGACTTTCTCTAAGCTTAAATCTGTGGAGATATATCTGCTATTCCTCCATGACCTACTGTCAGGGCCTGCACTTGTGTGAACGTCAGTTTCGTAGATCTTATGAGTCGATAGGCTTTGTCGACGTCTGGTAGAAACTTTTTCGTGATAGCACCTGTGTTGGAGGTCTCATAGCGGTCCTGCCATATTTGGATTGATTCTTCGCGAATTTTCTTCCTGGCATAGGACAGTGGGATCTTGTCATAGTCCAATGTGGCGTCATTAAGTGCAGCTGTTTTTGCGAGTTCATCAGCTCTTTCATTTCCCAGAGTACCGACGACGTGAGCTCTTAGCCAGAACATGCGGACCTGTCTTCCCTCATTCACTATCTTTCCGACACTTTCTCGAACTCTACGCACCAGTGGGTGACTCAGTTTAGGGTTTCGAAGCAGATCGAGCGAAGATCGTGAGTCGCTCAAAATGTTGACTACTGGGTCTCTGCTTTCGCTCACCATTTGAGTTGCTCTAACTAGAGCGTACAGTTGAAGACCGATTGGAAGACGGTGCATGACGGGTGGAGTTTATAGGTTTCGAACTTAAGCTCACTGCCTTCATCCCACCAAGTCAATGCAGCTCCGACTTTGTTGTCGATCTTGCTCCCATCAGTGTAGATTTGAGGACCATGGACGTGTTCGGTACTTTCAAGGAGCTCGTACTCAATGTGTGTTAATGTTGAGGGATGTGGTTGGTCCAAGTACCCTATCTTAAGTTCGAGGTCCTTTCCGGGAGGGAGGTAGTCATAGGAAATGCTCTTTTTGATTCTGAAGAGATTTGCTGTCTCTTTAATTCGGAGGTCCAGCGGTAACAAACCCGACAAGACAAGTGCTGAGGTGAAGGAAACAGTTCGGTATGCTTTGCAGATCTTTTGTGCAAAACTTCTCTGAATTGCATTGAGCTGATATGATTAGGTTAAGTTAGGTTAGGTTTTTTTTTTTTTTTTTTGTTTTTTTCCTGTCCGGGAGCTATGTCCCGGCCCGCGAGCTAGCCTACCTCTGACATGATCAGAGACTTTATTTACAAATTTGGGAATGGGACTGGGTTTTTATATTTATTCTTTAAAAATTTTGTGTATATCACACAATATTTCTTAATCTACTTATGTATCTATTCTTATCTCTTACTAGCGGCCCGCCCCGGCTTCGCACGGGTATTAAACAAAAATTTCAGAAATTATACACACTAAAACGATGGGTTTCACAGTTTTCATACGGATCTTTACTTTTTTATCAGCATTGGGGTTTTTGACATTGACTCGACATTCCAAAACTGACACTGGCCGTAGAGAAAAAGCAAGCACCGTGCGCTATACAACCTCTTTTTCTATTCTGACGCGCCATAATAGAAAAAGAGGTTGAATATACAGCCCACGGTTCAATTATTGAATTTTTCATGTGGATCCCTAACTTTTTTGAAAATATTATATAGCCTATGTTCATCACGGAAAATTAAGGATTCTAATGGTGAAAGAATTTTTTAACTCGGTCCAGTAGTTTCGGAGCCTATTCAATTCAAACAAACAAACAAACAAACATACAAACAATCAAATCTTTCCTCTTTATAATATTAGTATAGGTAGATAATAATTACAGGGTCATGGTATTTTTATTAACATGAAAATTTTACTGTTTACTTATTACACAATTACAAACTTACAACTATTTCATATATTATCCAATACAATAAGTGCACTATCTACACTGATTTTTCGGGCACATTACAGGACACAGCGACAGCGCGCTCTATCCAGATTTCTTTTTCGATCCGAGTCCACTCCGCGCCTCAGTAGGTAACGCACACGACGACGGACGCGCGAAAATAAACCCGCAGTTTTTTTTAATTACGTAGGTACCTTAGCTTTCAGGCTAATGTGAAACTTTGCGTGGAGTTCATGTGACCTGGGGCCTAGCAGGTGAGAAAATGGTTTAGTTAGATCAAATCACAAATGACTAAAATTAACAAAGTTAATTAGCAAAACAAGTTTTCGCATAGCTTTTGTAGTTACCTACGTGATTTAAAATTAGCATGACATTAACCGTTTGTCTTGCGGCACATTAACCGGGCGCCACTCTTCTAATACAACGCGAGGCAACGCAGCAGCTGCAGTCCTCTTAGAAGCTTTATTCTATCACCGTACGTAGGCATAGGTAGGTGTCTCACCGACCCGGCGGCGCGGCCGCACCATGCGCCTACTCAATAACTTACTGATCTGCGCAGGCGTACAATTGAAAACCGATTGGAAGACGGTGCATGACGGGTGGAGTTTATAGGTTTCGAACTTAAGCTCCCTGCCTTCATCCCACCAAGTCAATGCAGCTCCGACTTTGTTGTCGATCTTGCTCCCATCAGTGTAGATTTGAGGACCATGGACGTGTTCGGTACTTTCAAGGAGCTCGTACTCAATGTGTGTTAATGTCGAGGGATGTGGTTGGTCCAAGTACCCTATCTTAAGTTCGAGGTCCTTTCCGGGAGGGAGGTAGTCATAGGAAATGCTCTTTTTGATTCTGAAGAGATTTGCTGTCTCTTTAATTCGGAGGTCCAGCGGTAACAAACCCGACAAGACAAGTGCTGAGGTGAAGGAAACAGTTCGGTATGCTTTGCAGATCTTTTGTGCAAAACTTCTCTGAATTGCATTGAGCTGATATGATTAGGTTAGGTTAAGTTAGGTTAGGTTTTTTTTTTTTTTGTTTTTTTCCTGTCCGGGAGCTATGTCCCGGCCCGCGAGCTAGCCTACCTCTGACATGATCAGAGACTTTATTTACAAATTTGGGAATGGGACTGGGTTTTTATATTTATTCTTTAAAAATTTTGTGTATATTACACAATATTTCTTAATCTACTTATGTATCTATTCTTATCTCTTATAATAATTACAGGGTCATGGTATTTTTATTAACATGAAAATTTTACTGTTTACTTATTACACAATTACAAACTTACAACTATTTCATATATTATCCAATACAATAAGTGCACTATCTACACTGATTTTTCGGGCACATTACAGGACACAGCGACAGCGCGCTCTATCCAGATTTCTTTTTCGATCCGAGTCCACTCCGCGCCTCAGTAGGTAACGCACACGACGACGGACGCGCGAAAATAAACCCGCAGTTTTTTTTAATTACGTAGGTACCTTAGCTTTCAGGCTAATGTGAAACTTTGCGTGGAGTTCATGTGACCTGGGGCCTAGCAGGTGAGAAAATGGTTTAGTTAGATCAAATCACAAATGACTAAAATTAACAAAGTTAATTAGCAAAACAAGTTTTCGCATAGCTTTTGTAGTTACCTCCGTGATTTAAAATTAGCATGACATTAACCGTTTGTCTTGCGGCACATTAACCGGGCGCCACTCTTCTAATACAACGCGAGGCAACGCAGCAGCTGCAGTCCTCTTAGAAGCTTTATTCTATCACCGTACGTAGGCATAGGTAGGTGTCTCACCGACCCGGCGGGCGGCGCGGCCGCACCATGCGCCTACTCAATAACTTACTGATCTGCGCAGGCGTACAGTTGAAAACCGATTGGAAGACGGTGCATGACGGGTGGAGTTTATAGGTTTCGAACTTAAGCTCCCTGCCTTCATCCCACCAAGTCAATGCAGCTCCGACTTTGTTGTCGATCTTGCTCCCATCAGTGTAGATTTGAGGACCATGGACGTGTTCGGTACTTTCAAGGAGCTCGTACTCAATGTGTGTTAATGTCGAGGGATGTGGTTGGTCCAAGTACCCTATCTTAAGTTCGAGGTCCTTTCCGGGAGGGAGGTAGTCATAGGAAATGCTCTTTTTGATTCTGAAGAGATTTGCTGTCTCTTTAATTCGGAGGTCCAGCGGTAACAAACCCGACAAGACAAGTGCTGAGGTGAAGGAAACAGTTCGGTATGCTTTGCAGATCTTTTGTGCAAAACTTCTCTGAATTGCATTGAGCTGATATGATTAGGTTAGGTTAAGTTAGGTTAGGTTTTTTTTTTTTTTTTTGTTTTTTTCCTGTCCGGGAGCTATGTCCCGGCCCGCGAGCTAGCCTACCTCTGACATGATCAGAGACTTTATTTACAAATTTGGGAATGGGACTGGGTTTTTATATTTATTCTTTAAAAATTTTGTGTATATTACACAATATTTCTTAATCTACTTATGTATCTATTCTTATCTCTTATAATAATTACAGGGTCATGGTATTTTTATTAACATGAAAATTTTACTGTTTACTTATTACACAATTACAAACTTACAACTATTTCATATATTATCCAATACAATAAGTGCACTAGGATGGTCATGCCTGTTGTTGACCAGACACCGGTGGTTGACCACTTGCGGCATTGAGTTTAAATTTTAAGATTTCCCGCCATTATCGGTATTCTTTATGTTGGCTAAATTGTTAAATCATCTAAACCAAACCAACCAATCACCTTGCCGTTGGAATGAGACAAACAGTGTAGCTTACAATTTCGATTTACTTCCGCGTGTCACTGACACTGCTCATTTGGGTGCCATTATAATAGTGCGCGGGATTTGACAGGTGAGACAATTTTATTTGTTTTTGGATTGTTTTTTGATTAACTTTATTCTAACTATTGATTTTTGTAATGATTTTAAGTTTATATTTACGATTTCAAAGTAATTTTCGGTCTAACTACTATATTTCTCTAGTTTTTTGAACTGGATAACTACAGGACATGATTTTTCTCGATGTTCCTATAATTGACCAATTGGTCAACGGCTGGGGCCGATGGATATTTTTTTTTTCTTGGTTATTTTTTGTCTTTTCACAGCTTTGGTATGTTAATTGACACAGCTTGAGTATTTAAGGTTTGAATCGCGTTGGTTCCATTCGTTGACCAGTGGTTTGACATTGGGACTTCGTAAAGAATATAAATTGTTCCTGTGATTGGCCAGCTTTTTTCAAATAAGTTTTTTGTTCGTTTTAGATTAAATATGCCACCAAAGAAGAAATTCTTTCAGTATTGTGAGGACGATGTTTATAAAGCAATCGAAGAAATAAATTCAGGAAATAAAATTAGAGAAACATGCCGTAAATATAACATTCCCCATTCAACAATTATCAATAAATTAAAAATGAGAAACCCAATACCAAGAAAAATGGGGCCGCCAACAATATTAACACCTAATGAAGAAAAATTACTAAGTCGGTGGATAAATGCAATGGCTAAAAAAGGAATCCCTATCAAAAAAGAGCATTTAATAGAAACAGTCACCAAAATAATTAGATAATGATTGCTAAACCAAAAACTATGTCTAGTTCTTATAAAATAATTATTTGTGATTGTTTATGTGATAATAAGAAAATGTAGGATACTTACCTGTTTAGTATTAATTCAATTGTTCCTAATTTAATAAGACTGAAAATGCTAATTTGATTGATCTCAATGAGTCTTAAGAATAAAGTTGATTATTATATAATTATATAAGCCGTTTTCTTTTTAGTTTTTGTTCTGTATATAACGAGGTAATTATTCCATTAATTTATCCTGTTTTTAATGATCTAACGCTCAAGGGTACGCATCTAAGACTACTTTTGGAAAATGGTCAACTTTTGGTACAAAACTTGTCAACTACTGGGGCTGGCTGGTCAAAATAGGGTACATTCCAGTTTTTGGACTTAAATATGTAATAAAAATATAAAACAAGAGGAATTCAGCGTTCTTATTTTCTAATATTAACTTTAATAAAACAAAGCTTAATATGAATATTAAACTATGAGCAAATCTCGCACCTAACCTAAATAACAAAATGTTAAAGTGAAAATTTGTCCTTAGCTGGTTCTAGACCGGTACATCCATGGATGGTCGTGCCTGTTGTTGACCAGACACCGGTGGTTGACCACTTGCGGCATTGAGTTTAAATTTTAAGATTTCCCGCCATTATCGGTATTCTTTATGTTGGCTAAATTGTTAAATCATCTAAACCAAACCAACCAATCACCTTGCCGTTGGAATGAGACAAACAGTGTAGCTTACAATTTCGATTTACTTCCGCGTGTCACTGACACTGCTCATTTGGGTGCCATTATAATAGTGCGCGGGATTTGACAGGTGAGACAATTTTATTTGTTTTTGGATTGTTTTTTGATTAACTTTATTCTAACTATTGATTTTTGTAATGATTTTAAGTTTATATTTACGATTTCAAAGTAATTTTCGGTCTAACTACTATATTTCTCTAGTTTTTTGAACTGGATAACTACAGGACATGATTTTTCTCGATGTTCCTATAATTGACCAATTGGTCAACGGCTGGGGCCGATGGATATTTTTTTTTTCTTGGTTATTTTTTGTCTTTTCACAGCTTTGGTATGTTAATTGACACAGCTTGAGTATTTAAGGTTTGAATCGCGTTGGTTCCATTCGTTGACCAGTGGTTTGACATTGGGACTTCGTAAAGAATATAAATTGTTCCTGTGATTGGCCAGCTTTTTTCAAATAAGTTTTTTGTTCGTTTTAGATTAAATATGCCACCAAAGAAGAAATTCTTTCAGTATTGTGAGGACGATGTTTATAAAGCAATCGAAGAAATAAATTCAGGAAATAAAATTAGAGAAACATGCCGTAAATATAACATTCCCCATTCAACAATTATCAATAAATTAAAAATGAGAAACCCAATACCAAGAAAAATGGGGCCGCCAACAATATTAACACCTAATGAAGAAAAATTACTAAGTCGGTGGATAAATGCAATGGCTAAAAAAGGAATCCCTATCAAAAAAGAGCATTTAATAGAAACAGTCACCAAAATAATTAGATAATGATTGCTAAACCAAAAACTATGTCTAGTTCTTATAAAATAATTATTTGTGATTGTTTATGTGATAATAAGAAAATGTAGGATACTTACCTGTTTAGTATTAATTCAATTGTTCCTAATTTAATAAGACTGAAAATGCTAATTTGATTGATCTCAATGAGTCTTAAGAATAAAGTTGATTATTATATAATTATATAAGCCGTTTTCTTTTTAGTTTTTGTTCTGTATATAACGAGGTAATTATTCCATTAATTTATCCTGTTTTTAATGATCTAACGCTCAAGGGTACGCATCTAAGACTACTTTTGGAAAATGGTCAACTTTTGGTACAAAACTTGTCAACTACTGGGGCTGGCTGGTCAAAATAGGGTACATTCCAGTTTTTGGACTTAAATATGTAATAAAAATATAAAACAAGAGGAATTCAGCGTTCTTATTTTCTAATATTAACTTTAATAAAACAAAGCTTAATATGAATATTAAACTATGAGCAAATCTCGCACCTAACCTAAATAACAAAATGTTAAAGTGAAAATTTGTCCTTAGCTGGTTCTAGACCGGTACATCCATGGATGGTCGTGCCTGTTGTTGACCAGACACCGGTGGTTGACCACTTGCGGCATTGAGTTTAAATTTTAAGATTTCCCGCCATTATCGGTATTCTTTATGTTGGCTAAATTGTTAAATCATCTAAACCAAACCAACCAATCACCTTGCCGTTGGAATGAGACAAACAGTGTAGCTTACAATTTCGATTTACTTCCGCGTGTCACTGACACTGCTCATTTGGGTGCCATTATAATAGTGCGCGGGATTTGACAGGTGAGACAATTTTATTTGTTTTTGGATTGTTTTTTGATTAACTTTATTCTAACTATTGATTTTTGTAATGATTTTAAGTTTATATTTACGATTTCAAAGTAATTTTCGGTCTAACTACTATATTTCTCTAGTTTTTTGAACTGGATAACTACAGGACATGATTTTTCTCGATGTTCCTATAATTGACCAATTGGTCAACGGCTGGGGCCGATGGATATTTTTTTTTTCTTGGTTATTTTTTGTCTTTTCACAGCTTTGGTATGTTAATTGACACAGCTTGAGTATTTAAGGTTTGAATCGCGTTGGTTCCATTCGTTGACCAGTGGTTTGACATTGGGACTTCGTAAAGAATATAAATTGTTCCTGTGATTGGCCAGCTTTTTTCAAATAAGTTTTTTGTTCGTTTTAGATTAAATATGCCACCAAAGAAGAAATTCTTTCAGTATTGTGAGGACGATGTTTATAAAGCAATCGAAGAAATAAATTCAGGAAATAAAATTAGAGAAACATGCCGTAAATATAACATTCCCCATTCAACAATTATCAATAAATTAAAAATGAGAAACCCAATACCAAGAAAAATGGGGCCGCCAACAATATTAACACCTAATGAAGAAAAATTACTAAGTCGGTGGATAAATGCAATGGCTAAAAAAGGAATCCCTATCAAAAAAGAGCATTTAATAGAAACAGTCACCAAAATAATTAGATAATGATTGCTAAACCAAAAACTATGTCTAGTTCTTATAAAATAATTATTTGTGATTGTTTATGTGATAATAAGAAAATGTAGGATACTTACCTGTTTAGTATTAATTCAATTGTTCCTAATTTAATAAGACTGAAAATGCTAATTTGATTGATCTCAATGAGTCTTAAGAATAAAGTTGATTATTATATAATTATATAAGCCGTTTTCTTTTTAGTTTTTGTTCTGTATATAACGAGGTAATTATTCCATTAATTTATCCTGTTTTTAATGATCTAACGCTCAAGGGTACGCATCTAAGACTACTTTTGGAAAATGGTCAACTTTTGGTACAAAACTTGTCAACTACTGGGGCTGGCTGGTCAAAATAGGGTACATTCCAGTTTTTGGACTTAAATATGTAATAAAAATATAAAACAAGAGGAATTCAGCGTTCTTATTTTCTAATATTAACTTTAATAAAACAAAGCTTAATATGAATATTAAACTATGAGCAAATCTCGCACCTAACCTAAATAACAAAATGTTAAAGTGAAAATTTGTCCTTAGCTGGTTCTAGACCGGTACATCCATCCTATCTACACTGATTTTTCGGGCACATTACAGGCACAGTGTACATATGTATACTGTGTTACAGGACACAGCGACAGCGCGCTCTATCCAGATTTCTTTTTCGATCCGAGTCCACTCCGCGCCTCAGTAGGTAACGCACACGACGACGGACGCGCGAAAATAAACCCGCAGTTTTTTTTAATTACGTAGGTACCTTAGCTTTCAGGCTAATGTGAAACTTTGCGTGGAGTTCATGTGACCTGGGGCCTAGCAGGTGAGAAAATGGTTTAGTTAGATCAAATCACAAATGACTAAAATTAACAAAGTTAATTAGCAAAACAAGTTTTCGCATAGCTTTTGTAGTTACCTCCGTGATTTAAAATTAGCATGACATTAACCGTTTGTCTTGCGGCACATTAACCGGGCGCCACTCTTCTAATACAACGCGAGGCAACGCAGCAGCTGCAGTCCTCTTAGAAGCTTTATTCTATCACCGTACGTAGGCATAGGTAGGTGTCTCACCGACCCGGCGGCGCGGCCGCACCATGCGCCTACTCAATAACTTACTGATCTGCGCAGGCGCCAGCGCTATGGTCTCCATACTCTGTAAGTCATCTTGAGAATTATTATTACCGTCACCATCAGCCTGTGCTCACTAGTCCACGTAGGCAGTAAAGTCTCCGGCCAGCCCTAAACAACCATCATAGGTAATAAATATGATACGGTATTGAAGCCAATTACATTAATGAACAGAAATAATAATAATACCTACAGCATCACATACTTTCTACTACCTATATTTATTCATTTTGACGACCTCTGGCGCGGTGGGCGAAGGCCCGCCTGCGACGCAAGAGTTTGCGGGTTCGATTTCCGCCTCGGGACAAATATTTGTACGATCTGCAGATATTTGTTCAGGCGGTTCTGGTCGTTTTCTATATAAATTAAAAAATATCTATCTATGTAATAATATTGTATTATGTATTTAGAGTTTATATACCTACTTTATGTCTATAGATTACCTATTGTGGGTAGATTGGAATAAAATATATTTTAGGTAAAATAATATAAATAATATTTTATTATAGGCCTATGTCCAGCAGTGGACTATTATAGGCCGGTGATGAATGAATGAATAAAAATATATTTTCTATAAATAAACTGTGTCACCACATGTACCTAGGTATATCAGTCATTTAGTACCCATAACACTAGCTCTGATAATGATTACCTTGGGGCTAGACGATGCTGTGTGGATTGTCCGGCATTATTTATTTTATGAATCTATCAAGGCCACATATTTGTATCGTCCTGATCGCATCCAGCGTCTGTCAGTAAGTTTAATATTGCAGTGCTTTGTGTTCCCGCGGACGGGCAGTACAGCGACGACTCGTACAAAGAGAGATACTTCAAGCCCATCGAATTCGAAAAGGTTCACCGCGGAGCAGTGAATGTGTACAACTCGTCTGGCATGTTTAACATAAGCCAATGCAGCATTGATCTTATCATTTGCTTGGAAGATGCGCCGTGAGTAGAGTACCTTACTTATCTAGTACCTACCTATAGTGTAGGAGTGTGTGGACGGCACTGGTGGCCGCAGAACGGTAGCTCGTCTTCGCTATCGCCACATCGCTAACATCAATACAGTTTGGTTTCGCTAATATCTGAGTATCGTGAGTAATAATAATGCAATATTTATTGCATTATTATAACTACCTCTGAAGACGACTTCTGTGGCGCGGTGGGCTAAGGTCCGCCTGCGGAGCAGTAGGTTGCGGGTTTGTTTCCCGCCTCGGGACAAATATTTGTAAAAAATCTGCAGATATTTGTTCAGGGTGTTCTGGTCGTTTTCTATATATAATAAAAAATATCTTTCTATTTAATATAATTTAATATGTATGTAAATCAGACATCTAGTACCCATAACACAAGCTCTGCTTAGCTTGGGACTGGGTGAAGTCCAGCATTATTTTTTATTTATTTGACAGATTTAATACTAACCTAGGATGGGTGACATAAAAATACAGGGTATATTTTAAAATCAACAAACAATTTTCTGGCTCACGCCAAGCCTAGGCAGTTTGCCCTAACTAGAAAGCTGAAATTTGGAAGATAGGTACCTACCTTTTACTACACAATCACCCGCTAAGAAGGGATTTGTGGAAATTCCACCCCTAAGGGATAGTAAGGGTAAATAAGGATTAGTAAAAAGTCGAAGGTTTTTTTTTTAATTTTTTATCCAGTGACCCAATTTTCTTGGAAGTTGCTGAGAATCCTTATACCTAATACAAAATATAAATATGAGATCCGTAGTTAATGGTAACGTACCTATTGATGTGGCTATCTAACGTGCGGTGGTATTGACCTGAATTTTAATTTATGAGCCTATTGAATATACAATAAGTAAATCGTAATAGGTAATGTTTCAGGATCTTTTTTAAATCTAAATCAGGACAGGAAAGGTGAAAGCTCCGGATGTTCAGTGCGACTCCGATTGGTTTTGTATAAACCTCAATCCACTAAATAATACAAAATATTCATGTCTGGATTTTTCAATACTTTTCTAAAAGTGTTTTAGGATTCAATAATTTTCTGAAAATACGCTAGTCTTTGAAGTACAACGTACGTAGGTAGGTAGGTACTTATGACACGATGTGCTTAAAATTCAGTAGGTATGGAACTTTCTAGAACACATTTATCAACTGAATTGATATGTATCGCGCCCGCGATTACCTGGAATGTGATAGATTGTGCGTACTCGTATGGTTGCAGTAACGACATGGTGTGCTCGCGGTCGCGGCCGCTGTCCTTCCTCGCGTACCTGGACACCGTGTGTCCGCTGCTGCGCGAGCGCTGCCACGACTACATCCCCACCTTCCAAGGTTTCACTTATACCTACCTACCTACCGATCATTCTTATTCATTTATGTTGCACTTCGGGCGGGTCCTTATTCCCGGAGCAGCCATTAGCAGCGGGCCGAGGGCAGACCCCGGTACAGAGACGATTTCATTTTCTACTATTGTAGCAATCAGTCCTGCTAATAGGAATAATCGGGAATTTTTTTCCCGATTGTTCCTAGTAGGAACCTATGGGGTAGGGACAATCGGGAATAGGCGGGTGAGAGGAGTCGTAAGTTGTAATGTGTATGTGTGTGTGTGTGTTTGCGCGCAGGTCCCCTGCTGGACTTCCAGGAGGGCCCGTGCCACGAGGAGTACGCGGCCGAGGACATCGACTACGGCTAGCGCCCCGCCCCCGCCCCCGCCCCCGCCTCGCCCCCGCCTCGAGACAACTACTCAGCACTACTCTATCTACTTATTGTATCTGTATTGTATACCTTTGGCTTATAATTAAAATAATAACAATATACTCGGAAATGAAAGTTTATTACTTTAAAAGCATAATCTTCATTTAAAATCT
>CAWVOY010000286.1:0-14162 GCA_963931895.1 Eupithecia pulchellata | reverse complement strand
CAGCGGCTGGGGCAGGCGGGGCGCGGGGCGGGGCGCGGGGCGGGGCGCGGGGCGCGGCGGGGAGGGGGGCGAGCCCGGGCGCCGGTAGCTGCGGTACTGCTCCGTGGGAACCGGCGCGTTGCTCGACTTCATCTGGTACAAACAGAGATCATTCAGATAAAATACAAGAAGAATGCTTCAACAACAACAAGTCTCTATGTTCTAACTACGCAAAAGATAGTAAGTCGAGAAAAACGGAAGATTACTGAACTGTACGTCTCCAGACCCTGTAACAACGATGGCGGGATTTTGAAAGACCTTTGGGGGTGGAAGGTGGATTTCCCCCACCACTTTATTGGTCCACACTATGACCAACAATCAGTCGACAAGTTTATAATATATAAACAAATTACTTCTTTACTATATTATACTGCCGTGTGGTGACGGCATACTAAAGAATTTCACCACCCCAACTCATCCCGTGGGTGTCGTAAGAGGCGACTAAGGGAAACACACCGGGGGGCGGGCAGCAGCGCCCTCTGCAGAACTACTCCACGAAACTGCGATCCCCAACCCGCATGCCCAGCGTGGGGATTATGGGCAATTACCCCCAATGATAAGAACCGCCACAAAATGGCCCCCAGTTCCCGGCCGCCTCGCTATTCCTGGCCATGGTAGCGGCCACGGTAACGGCGGGGCAGGGGGTGCTAGGAATCTCCGGGCTACATTAGGCTACCATACCCCACACACACTGACCCTGGCAACGTTTAACGGACGCACTCTGAGGCTTGATCACCATCTAGCGCAGTTGGAAGTGGAGCTAGAGAACATTAAATGGCATGTTCTAGGGTTATGTGAAGTCCGTAGAGAGGGGGAGGACACTGTAACCTTAGACTCGGGCCATCTTCTCTATTTTCGCGAGGGTGATAAAACATCCCAGGGTGGCGTAGGTTTCCTCGTCAATAAGGCCCTCTCTAACAACGTCGAAGAAATCTCCAGTGTGTCGACCAGGGTAGCGTACCTGATCCTTCGGCTGTCTAAGCGCTACAGCTTGAAGGTCATTCAGGTCTACGCACCGACCTCGGCAAACTCGGATGATGAAGTGGAGGATATGTACGAAGACATATCCAAAGCCTTACATCACACCACCAAGGCTCACTTCAACGTTGTTATGGGGGACTTTAACGGCAAGGTGGGAACCCAGACTGGCAACGAATCCCGAATAGGCCCGCATGGTTTTGGTGTTCGAAATCACAGGGGGCAAATGCTCGTCAACTTCCTCGAGAAAGAGGGGCTGTTCTTAATGAACTCTTTCTTTAAGAAACAGCCCCAAAGGAAGTGGACATGGCGGAGTCCCGATTCTGTGACAAAAAATGAGATCGACTTCATCATGACGGATAGCAAGCATATATTCAGAGATGTCTCAGTGATCAACAGGTTCAATACCGGATCTGATCACCGACTCCTTCGAGGCTCTCTGAATATAAATTTGAAGCTAGAAAGAAACCGTCTGATGAAGTCCACGCTCCGACCGAACCCAATCCAAATCATGGCGGGCATCGAGAAGTTTCAGCAGCTTCTCGGGGATAGATTCGCTGCCTTGGAACCCACTGATGACGCTGACGAGACCGATCACAATCTGGTAGAAATGCTGAGGGACGAGGGCATCAAGTTTTGCAAAAAGCAGCGTACTGGTAAGAAGTCCAAACTCTCGGATGAGACTCTTGGGCTGATGACAAAAAGACGGGAAACCACCCAAGCGACTTCGTCAGAGAGGTCAGACCTGAACAAGCGAATTGCGAAGATGGTACGACGCGACCTTCGGAGCTCCAATACACGAATTAAGAGGAACGACGCCTGGGTTTCCCATAAAACACCGAGTTTTGAGTATAAATTTAATTACGTTCTACAATAGTTTTTATAATCTAATTAATCTATAGTATTGACCGGTTCGATTTGTGAACCGAAGTGGCGATGCGACGCGGCGCGGGGCGAAACTCCGATGTCGTGTCGCAATCTCGCGAAGTCATCAAAATCCGTTGGTTCAATTGAGTTCATTTCAGGTATCGGCTAATTGGGTTAAACCGATAGGTATAACATCTCCACCCTCAGATCAACGACTATTTTTGAAGATTGGGAAAAAATGTCGTTGGCAGCTTCCTTTCATTTTGAGATGAATCTGGTACAGCATAAGTTGGGGCTGCCTGGGTTAGCTCTATCTCGATTTTCGAGTTTTCCTTTGTTCGGCGTACGTACAATCTTCGACATAGAACGATGGCGGCGAGTACAAGTGCACCGGATAGTGCACCGTAGAAGGGGATGGTGGTATGATAGAACGTTGAGGGTTGTTCTTTCCGTACGGTCTCCTGCTGGTGTATTTTATCTTGAATATCGTGCAGCTTTCTCAGGCTGACGGAGTTGACCTTGAGAGTATAGGGTGCAGGTACATCATCTGGCTGAACCGGAATTTTGGTTATCTTCACAGGTTGTCCATGGATATGATCGTTGACGTTGACGATGGTGAAGTCATCTGTGCGCAGCTTGCAGTTATGTGGTATAGTTGCTAAGTAGCTGCCGTTGAGAGTGTTGTACTCCTCTCGTTCGCATGTGAGGCGAACCTGAGTCGGATGCGGGAATACGACGGCGTAGTGGCGGTCGTACAGTTTCTCCATGGCGGGCTTCATCAGGTCGATGGTGGTCATTTCGCAGGGTTTTGTTTCGGGCTTTTCTCCTTGGATAATATTACAGATGCAATCGGGTTGAGATTTCAGTTGGTGGTTGAGCTGGTCGTCGCATATGTACCTCGTACCTGACTTCGGGCATTCAGCCTCTATGTACACATGAATATTTCTAGTGATAGCGAGGAGCGGGAAAGGTGGGATGACAGCCTGCCTATTTTTGTTCGGTACTATAACCAATCTATATAAAGTATAAACTAGCGGCGAGACTACGGGAAACTTAAAAGCAAAAACTTATTGATTTCCATTATAAAACGATGCTGGTTTAATAACGTCGTAGTACTCTCTAATTTCTAAATCTAATAACTGATCTTTAGTATAAAATGATTTCAATTTACCTAACATACCTTTCATAACATCTATACTTATCATTGAATGATGAGTGCGCGAAGCGCCGCAGAATGCCAGCGCATTTTTTAACCTACTTATTTCATTTACTAAGCTACCTACGTTATTGCTAGTTATCGCCAATATTTGTGCGAATTTTGCAACTTTAACTAATTCGCGTTGAGGATACGAATTGGGGTCGAGTAACATCAGCAGTCTTATTTATTGCGACTTGATTATCTACAATTTTGGAAATTATTTTAGTTTGTTCATCCATCCAATCTTTGCTAAGACTGATATGATGATTTTGTTCAGTGACGATCTTATCCTGATTTTTCCTTAGAACTGAAAGGGCTTCATTGTACTTTACAGCATCCGTATAGTCAAGATTCCCTGTAATGCTCTTAATAACTGATCCTAGACCATCTACTAAACCTCTTCTAAAACGAGTTGGCTCTAAAGATTTTAATTGAAGCGATGCGTAATTTAATTCGTTATATAAGTGATCTAGCTGAGATTCGTAGACTGCATACGTGAAGTTATCTACTTTACGTTTTATTTCCGTAAGTTGCAACCGTACTAAGTTAATGTTAGAGTCTATTTCTTTAAGTTCTATGAATTGTAAAAACGTATGATAATGGGTTGTTAGTCGCATGGGGCCTAATTTAAAAGGTAAAAACCCTGGTCCGTCTTCAAGTCCTTCGAGTTTTATTTCCTGTCCGTATGTCAGTGTTGGACTCAGGAGAGTCAGCAGCAGGATCAGCATCCTGTAACAATTTCGCGGACTTAGGGACACGTTTTAACCTATTCTTTGCGATGGGACCTTTTTTCCTAGATGTATAGATGTGAATGGGAAGGTCTGCTAAGACAGTATCCTGTGTATATCTAGGTGCGAGCTTAGATCTACTAGCACAAGGATTACTAATGAAAATCTGTTGGTCCGGTTGGTACTCCACCTCAGATTCGCGAGACCGGTTACGGTTTTCAATAATCGCGGTCCTATTAGCAAGAGATGTCTCGTTTATGAGATCATAAACTTGTTTCATCTGTTCTCTATGGGACTGTGAATACTGCTGTAATAAGTGTCCTGTAATATCAATGTCAGTCGGATCACGTGGGTCGGTATGTCCTAGTATAAGGTCATAGGGCTTACACTTAGTGAAGCTATGTACCGAACTATTATATGCAATCAAAGCGTAAGGCATTAAATTAATAACGGACTGATCTCGTTGTTTCAATTTTAAAATACGAAGGTGTTCAAGCAAAGTCGAGTGAAAACGTTCTATATTTCCGTTAGCGTTAGGTGAATGTGCATAGGTTTGATGATGCGTGATTTTATGTATCTTACAAAACTCTGAAAACATCTGATTAGTGAATTCGGTGCCTCGATCGGTAATGATAGTGAGTGGTAAGCCGTGATGAGTGCTAAATGTTAATAAGGCCTGTATTACACTAAGCGCAGTGCCGTCTCTAAGTAGGTAGGCTTGACCATACTTTGAGAAAACGTCTATAAAAGTAACATATTTCTCATTTTGGGCAGTGAAGCTGTCCATATGTACTATCTCAAAGGGCCTTGTCGCTGGTGGCACGATGTTGAGTTTAGGCCTAATGGGATTCCTATCATACTTAGCTTGTCCGCATATTGTACAGTCATTTATGAACTTGGTGATGTGATCTTTCATTCGCGGCCAGTAGTAACGAGCTGATAAAGATAGATAACATTCGTTAATGCCGCGGTGGTTAGTTTTGCCTTCGTGGTAATTACGAATGATCTCTTGCTGTCTTAGATATTCTTTGACATTTTCTAATTCCTTTTTAGCAAGAACCAATTTCATACATGAGCTTCTGAATTTTTCCTGTAAAATAGGGACAATCTTATACATACCTAAAGGAGGGTTAATAAGAATACCTGTCTTAATTTTAGGGTTAACATAATCCTTAATAGCATTAATTAAATCATGTTCTAGATTCGATTCCGATAACTGCACGGACGTACGTGTGTGAGTTTCGAACGGCTTGGTCGCTGACGCGCGTTTCTTGACGTCACCTACAATCGTCATAATCAGCTGTCGATGAAATTTATTCAAGGGCTCGTCAGTTATGGGAATTTCAAGGATAGGGTTTTCATCGGAGGTATGTACGGTTTTAGTACATGAGGTACGGCCTATTGTTGCAGATGGAGGTACTTCCGATATATTTCCGGCCATAGAGCTAGTCTCCTCGTTACAAATCTCAACGCGAGAGAGAGCATCGGCGTTGGTGTTCTTCTTACCTGGCTTATGTTCAGTAGTGAAGTCATATTCACTTAATTTTAATCTCCATCTAGTCAATTTAGAGTTAGGCTCCTTTAAATTCATAACCCATTGTAATGGTTTGTGGTCCGTATAGATTTTGAACTTACGGCCGTAGAGATAAGGACGAAAGTACTTTGTGGCCCACACAATAGCAAGTAGCTCTTTCTCTATCGTGCTATAATTTATCTCGCTCTCATTCAAGGTACGTGACGCGTACGCTATGGGCTTGTCTGAACCTAAAGAACCTTGCGAAAGAATCGCACCTATAGCGAAATTTGAAGCATCGGTCGTCAGTATGAAGTCGCGGTCAAAGTCAGGGTATCTCAATATAGGATCGTTCGTCAGAAGAGTTTTGCATTTCTCAAAGCTACTAACGTAGTCTGAGTTAAAAGTAATTTTTCTTCCTTTCTTGAGACACTGCGTTAAGGGTTTAGTAATCTTGGCAAAGTCTGGGATAAATTTTCGGTAATAACCGAGAAGACCTAAAAATGATTTTATTTCTTTCGGCGTTTTTGGCATCGGGTATTTTTGAATAGCAGATACTTTATCTGGGTTGGGTTTTATTCCGTCTCTAGTGATGACATGTCCTAAGTACGCGGTCTCAAGTTTGAGAAACTCTGATTTGTCGAGTTGTATTTTGAAATTAGACTCCCGTAGCCTTTGGAATACCTTTTCAAGGTTGATCATATGTTCCTGTAGTGACGTAGAGAAAACTATGATGTCATCTAGGTATACGAGGCAAATGACGTTTTGTAGGCCTCGAAGAACATTGTCCATGACTCGCTGGAAGGTTGAGGGCGAATTTTTCAAACCCATTCCCATCCTTAAGAATTCAAACCTACCCTGTTCAATAGAGAAGGCGGTCTTATGGATGTCGTTCGGGTCCATCTCAACTTGATAAAATCCGGATGCTAAGTCAAGTGTCGTAAAGTACTGACACTTTCCTAACTTGTCCAGTACGTCAGTGATGTTGGGGATAGGATACTTGTCGTCAATTGTCTTTTCGTTGAGCTTGCGAAAATCTATTACTAGCCTCCATTTTTGTTTTCCCGAAGCGTCCATCTTTTTCGGGACAACCCAAATGGGGGAGCTCCATGCGGACTCCGATGGTCTAATAATACCCTGCTCTAACATTTTAGACACCTGATCCTGGACTTCCTCACGAAGTATGTAAGGATAACGATAGCTCTTCGTATAAACGGGAATTTCATCATGAGTACGTATTTTGTGCTTAATTTTATTTGTGAATGTTAACGGTTCACCTTCAATGTAAAATACGTCGGCGTATTTAGAGCAAAGCGCGATTAAGTTTGCTTTTTCCTCGACGTTTAAATGATCAGTTCTTAAACGCGAGGTAACTTCCTTAGCGCGCGGTGTAAGCGGCTCCGACTCGGTGCGCGCGCACTCTATCGAGAATAGGGTCGCATGCGTCGCGTGATCTAGCGATAGAATGACGTCATTATGGGTGTTATTCATGACTTCTACGATGCCACGATTTTTTATTACTGTGGTAATGCACTCGCTTATCACACAGTTACAAATTACCTGTTCGGGTACAAAAACTTCGCCATCCGGGGCGTTAATAGGTAACCGAACCAATTTAGATGTTTCGGCCGGTATTATATCTTCGTAAAGATTTAAGTTTCGCGAGTTATACATGCGAATAGGGTTCACTGCGGCTTTAGTAATAAGCGCGAGCTCTTTAAGGTCGAGTTTAGCTTCCCACTTGGTAAGTAAATCCATACCTATTAAACCGTCGAAATGATCATGAAACCTATACACGAATAACTTAATTTCCTCCGAATCTATGAACTCTGAAAAGCATGGAAGAGTTATAGAAAATTTATTCCTACTTGTGGCGTGAACGTTTGTTACCTCGAACGGATCGTTGTTCAAAGGTACGTGTGGGAAATAATTTTCCACGGCCTCTGGACTAATAAAGGACTGATTCGCGCCTGTATCTATGAGGAAATTCAAAGGAGGGTTAGCTATACGAATAAAGGGTAGCTGTCTTTGTGTCTGCATGTTAAGCTCTATTTTAACTTTTTTATAACGGAATCCTCGCGAAAATCCTCTGATGAAGAATTCTGGTCCGACTGTGGCTGCTCGTCGACTACTTCCTGCACTCTACCTCCACTGTCGGGGTGGTATGAGTCGTACTCAGTCGGGTACGCGTAATAGTCACCAGTATAACAGTTATCATAGTAATAATCAGCATAGTCGTGATACTCGTAGGCGTCGCAATCATAGTTCAAACACTCATTCACGTTAACATCCCTAGTCTTAAAATAATTAGACGGAGGCGGATTGCCTTGCTTAGCCCAATTCCATCCACTGGGACCCGCTGGTGCTGATCCCTCCCTAGACACAAAATGGGAAACACCACTCATAGGCTTAGGGCCTTGTAATGAGGGCTGTGGTCTAGGCATATAGAAACCACGCTGGTAATTTGGTGGCGGTGCACTGAAAATTTGTTGAGTGCGTGATGGCACCCGTGGTTGGTTATATGGTATTCTGAACTGATGTTGAGGTGGCGGAGGCTGCCTCGGAACAAACTGTGCTCGGAAAGGCTGCGAGCTAGGCCCAGGCATATTGAAATTATTGGGCCTAAAGGGCTGAAGGCCTTGAAGGGGCACTTTAACTCCAGTTTGGTTAATTTGACTATTAATATCACTAACCTTTTTATCCGGCATATATAGGTTCCTGCTCTGGATATACATGGTGTTCATCTCGTCATGCACATATTCCAGAGCCTTTTCAATGGATTCAGGACGCATACATCTAATACGCGAACCGAGAGGGTCCCTTAATCCACGTAAAAAGGCTTGGAGGGTTAGTTTTTTATATAAATCTCGCTTAGCATCTATGGTAGTAGGCAGGGATTCATGCAATGAAACATATGTTATGATTGTGCTAAAGAGATTCTGGCACCTCTCATAAAATTCTTGAGGGGTGCTAGAGCCTTGTGAAAGGATCGCCAAGTCGTTATAGAGAGCGGTTTCGTCTCTTTGGTCTGCAAAGTTGTTAATAAGAGAACTACGGATACTAGTCCAATCATTCGGAATGCCGTTTGCATTAATCTGCCGTGCTGCCGGGCCTACTACTTTATTAAGGATGCCATTTAATAAACCCGAATTATTTAAATGATTTCCATCCTGTCCGTAAGTTGCCACTAGCTGATCGCATAAATTTACGAACCTAACTAACACATTTGGGTTCCCATCGAAATCGGGAACCAATCGTAGGGCCTTGCAAATATCGTCTAAGCTGGTCATTGTCCTATTTTCTAAAACGCTATTATCACTGCTACTACTATCAGAACTAGAATTCAATAAATTTAAATTTCTTGTACTATCAGCTAAATTATTTCTATTATTACGATTATTTAACATAAGACAAATAAATTTTCACAATTAAAAAAAAACTGTTATAAAAAAATATATTTCAAGGACTTAATTGTAGGAAAGGAAGCAAGCACTAGAAAATTCAGTGGACTTACATGAACTGCATCTCGGTACTCCTGGGAGGTATCGATTTCTTGAATCCCGGCGAACGTTCGTGTTCAGAATAACCCGGCCCGACCTTGAAAAGTCTATCACTCCTGTATCCTGGAATGACCCGGATTGTCCTACCGACTGCGCCAATTAAGAGGAACGACGCCTGGGTTTCCCATAAAACACCGAGTTTTGAGTATAAATTTAATTACGTTCTACAATAGTTTTTATAATCTAATTAATCTATAGTATTGACCGGTTCGATTTGTGAACCGAAGTGGCGATGCGACGCGGCGCGGGGCGAAACTCCGATGTCGTGTCGCAATCTCGCGAAGTCATCAAAATCCGTTGGTTCAATTGAGTTCATTTCAGGTATCGGCTAATTGGGTTAAACCGATAGGTATAACACACGCCTCATCGAAGAGGCGATAGAGCGAAACCGAGGGTCCAAAGTATTCACTCAGCAGCTTGGAAGGAGCCACCTGACGAAGCTTTCAACGCACGACGGAAGGACCGTATTGTCGAAGCCGGAGATATCGGCCGAGATAGAGGACTTTTATGGCCGTTTATACGCTGCACATGCTCCCCGTTCCCAACGAGACGACCACGATTCTAGAGCCACCTTGATACGCCACTATACCGACGAACTGCCAGACATCAGTCAAGACGAAATCGTGTTAGCTCTGAGGCAGCTTAAAAATGGAAAAGCCCCCGGTGAGGACGGAATAACATCAGAGCTTTTGAAAGCTGGAGGATACCCTGTTATACAGGAGTTACAGAGCCTCTTCAACGCCGTCCTTCACAGTGGGAGAACTCCAAAGGCGTGGAGTGGGAGTTTGGTGGTGCTCTTTTTTAAGAAGGGAGATAAAACCCTTCTTAAAAATTATAGACCCATCTCGCTCCTAAGTCACGTCTATAAGCTTTTCTCACGAGTTATATCGAACCGTCTCGCCAGGAGACTCGACGAGTTTCAGCCACCGGAGCAGGCTGGGTTTCGCGGAGGATATGGTACCATAGAATAGACCACATTCACACAGTGAGGCAGATTATACAGAAGTCCGAAGATTATAATCAGCCCCTGTGTCTGGCTTTTGTGGACTATGAGAAGGCCTTTGACTCCGTTGAAACCTGGGCTGTTCTACAATCCTTACAGCGATGCCAAGTAGACTATCGTTATATCGAGGTGCTGAGATGTCTCTACGAAGCCGCTACGATGAGTGTCCGAGTACAGGACCAGCAGACTAAACCGATCCAACTGCGCAGAGGAGTGAGGCAGGGGGATGTCATATCCCCGAAACTGTTCACGAGCGCGTTGGAAGATATGTTTAAGACGCTGGACTGGAAAGACAAGGGCATCAACATAAACGGCGACTACATCTCACACCTGCGATTCGCTGATGACATAGTCTTAATGGCGGAGTCGCTAGAGGAGCTGAACCGGATGCTGGACAGTCTAGCTTCAGCCTCCCGATGTATCGGTCTTGGCATGAATTTGGATAAAACCAAAGTCATGATCAATGCCCACATTGATCCAAGACCGGTGATCGTACATGGCCACCTTCTCGAAATTGTTTCTGAGTACACTTACCTCGGGCAGATTTTGCAGTTGGGTAAAAACAATTACGAGAAGGAAGCCAAGAGGAGGATCCAGCTAGGCTGGGCAGCGTTCGGAAAATTACGTCGAGTCTTCTCGTCATCCATACCGCAATGTTTGAAAACGAAAGTTTTTAATCAGTGCGTCCTACCAGTCATGACCTACGGAGCTGAGACGTGGACACTCACGATAGGGTTGGTCCACCAGTTCAAAGTCGCTCAGCGCGCTATGGAAAGAGCTATGCTCGGAGTTTCTCTGAAGGATAGGATTCGTAACCAATTCATCCGACAGAGAACTAAAGTCATCGACACAGCTCAGAGAATTAGCCAACTGAAGTGGCAGTGGGCCGGCCATATTTCGCGAAGAACCGATAACCGCTGGGGTAAACGTGTTCTTGAGTGGAGACCGCGACTCGGTAAACGTAGTGTAGGACGCCCTCCGGCCAGGTGGGATGACGATCTGCGAAAGACTGCTGGCAGATGCTGGATGCGACAAGCCGAAGACAGGGCGCTATGGCGCTCATTAGGGGAGGCCTATGTCCAACAGTGGACTAACATAGGCTGATGATGATGATGATGATGATGACTATAATATTATAGTAAAGAAGTTATTTGTTTTTTTTTTTGTACAAACGTATACACGTTTTATTTATAACTAGCAGCCCGCCCCGGCTTCGCACGGGTATTAAACAAAAATTTCAGAAATTATACACAATTACACGATGGGTTTCACAGTTTTCATACGGATTCCTTACTTTTTCTAACAGCATTGGGATTTTTGACATTAACTCGACACTCCATAACCTCAGAAAAACGATCCATAACTAACACTGGCCGTAGAAAAAAAGCAAGTAGGTACAGTGCGCAACCTCTTTTTATATTCTGACGTGCCATAATAGAAAAAGAGGTTGAATATACAGCGCACGGTTCAATTATTGAATTTTTCATGCGGATCCCTAACTTTTTTGAAAATATTATATAGCCTATGTTCATCACGGAAAATTTAGGATTCTAATGGTAAAAGAATTATTCAAATCGGTCCAGTAGTTTCGGAGCCTATTCAATTCAAACAAACAAACATACAAACAAACAAACAAACAATCAAATCTTTCCTCTTTATAATATTAGTATAGATTATGATCTAGATTTTCGATTCTAAACTAACTAAATATGCCTAAACGTATATTATCACCAGTTCTGCACATTCAGTTCATGTTTGATAACAATGTAAAAAGTTTAATTCACATGCACGTGGTCCATCGATTATCTAATTTCACAGGAATCCCAAGAATATTGCATTTATGCAAAACCTGCTTATATAGCCACGGCGACGAATTATCAAAGAAACATCACACTTTGATATACAACTATAAGGCTACAACTACTGAAACATCGTCACCATCATCAACACGACAAGGTTCCAATCATCTCGCTACAAATGACGTGGAAATACTACAACGATAGTTTAACTTCACTTAAAATCTGGAACCGGATCTTACGTCACACTTTGTGCCCTCCTGGATCATTGAATTTAATCCAAGTCGCGCAACTACTTCCACTGACAAGAAAGCGGATAAACTCCACCATATGGGGGTCGGGCGCTGTCAGGACGTCGACGTACACGCACGGGACGTCTACAACTTAACAGCAAGTCGATACATTCCGACTATGCATTTGAAACTCAAACCCTTATATAAAAAAACTTATAAATAACTGATCTAATTCAATTTTTTTAAATCATAACTGGCCGCACATAGTGTACTTTATGTAATAGGGTAAGTTTGCCGATCCTGACTTGAACAAATTACATCCTGTCGATTTACCACTTTGGAGTCGACATTTACTCGAATGTTATCCTTGAAGGAGTCCTGAAGGGAAACCAGAAAGCACCTACTGCACTCACCTGGGCGGGAATGTTCTGTGTGGAAAAACGCAACATTTCAACTGCCATGCCGTACTAGTTGACCTGTATTGCTACCTTACAAGTCTTATAGTTCGCGTCACGTAAAAAGAACGCTGGAAGAAAGTGGAAGGGGTATGTTCGCGCATGGGTAGGTACACTCGCGCACGACAGTACTAGCTATGCTAATTTGCTAAGCCTATTTTTAACTAATATTTCGTATTGGTTATTAGAAAATGTTAGATAAATTAAAGACATTTTCGATTCGGTTTAGAATTAAACATTCTAAACTGTTACTAAAAATCGAATTACAAAAAAAATGTTTAATGTAGCAAATCCTTTCATTAGGTCGTCTTGGGTGACGCGAGAACAAGATGACGACGCGACGCTCCCATTAATATATCAAAGCCTAACCTATACAACTCGGAAAACGTCCGGAGCTCGCTACAGTAATATAAAGAGACCCTATAAAAGAGTACAAACCTCTCAAAAAACGTAGCCGTAAAAAAGTACATTTGGATAGAGTTGAGAGTGAGTCACCTTTACTTTGGAGTCATCCTTGGTCTTGTTCCGCGAGAAGAATCGCAGATACTTGCGGTCGAGGCTGGCGGCGGCGGGGGCGGCGGGGGCGGCGGGGGCGGCCTGCGCCACCTGCTCCTGCGAGTCGCTGCGCTGCATGCGCCCCGTCAGCTTCTTAAGCGACCCAAACTTGGACTTGTCCTTGTCCCGCTCCCGGTCCCGGTCCCGGTCCCCGTCCCGCTCTCCGCGCTTCTCGGGACTCTCCGCGTCCGATTCGGTCTCGGAATAGTCGGTCTCAGAGAAGTTATTGGATAGATCGGACTGGAAAAATTCAAAAATACAGGTTAATAAACCGGCCCAAAATAACGTTAAATGCCAGCATGGCGTCGCACGTGTCGGCCGCGAAGTAAAACGTAGTGCGAGTTACCTGTGTGAGGAGTGAAGGCAGCAAGGTGGCGCGGTGTATGAGCTGTATCCAAGCCAGCATGGCGTCGCGCGTGTCGGCCGCGAAGTAAAACGTAGTGCGAGTTACCTGTGTGAGGAGTGAAGGCAGCAAGGTGGCGCGGTGTATGAGCTGTATCCAAGCCAGCATGGCGTCGCGCGTGTCGGCCGCGAAGTAAAACGTAGTGCGAGTTACCTGTGTGAGGAGTGAAGGCAGCAAGGTGGCGCGGTGTATGAGCTGTATCCAAGCCAGCATGGCGTCGCGCGTGTCGGCCGCGAAGTAAAACGTAGTGCGAGTTACCTGCGTGAGGAGTGAAGGCAGCAAGGTGGCGCGGTGTATGAGCTGTATCCAAGCCAGCATGGCGTCGCGCGTGTCGGCCGCGAAGTAAAACGTAGTGCGAGTTACCTGTGTGAGGAGTGAAGGCAGCAAGGTGGCGCGGTGTATGAGCTGTATCCAAGCCAGCATGGCGTCGCGCGTGTCGGCCGCGAAGTAAAACGTAGTGCGAGTTACCTGCGTGAGGAGTGAAGGCAGCAAGGTGGCGCGGTGTATGAGCTGTATCCAAGCCAGCATGGCGTCGCGCGTGTCGGCCGCGAAGTAAAACGTAGTGTGAGTTACCTGTGTGAGGAGTGAAGGCAGCAAGGTGGCGCGGTGTATGAGCTGTATCCAAGCCAGCATGGCGTCGCGCGTGTCGGCCGCGAAGTAAAACGTAGTGCGAGTTACCTGCGTGAGGAGTGAAGGCAGCAAGGTGGCGCGGTGTATGAGCTGTATCCAAGCCAGCATGGCGTCGCGCGTGTCGGCCGCGAAGTAAAACGTAGTGCGAGTTACCTGTGTGAGGAGTGAAGGCAGCAAGGTGGCGCGGTGTATGAGCTGTATCCA